>CALNHX010012207.1:0-26665 GCA_940337035.1 Agriotes lineatus
AGTTGATTTTTCTAAATCAAAAGAGTAACTTCTCTGAGGCGAATGCCGGGGCAGTACTTCTCAACCTTTTCTGGTCTCTCTTCTATTCGCCCCCCGTCCGTTCTCTCACCCATCATATTATTCTTTTTCTTGGCTGACGAGGGACGCAAGGTCCCTATAGCAGCTCGTCCCCAGGTGGGGGAATTGAAATGACCCTGAACATTTACCGTAACTTTTGATTACATTGCAAAACCAGGGGATGATACTAATCTGTTAGAAATGTGAAGATTGTCATATTTCAGCAGCGCTGCTGCGGCCTTACGTATCTTAGAACAAGAAAGCGATTTTAAAGAATTAATGTTCCAGGTATGTGCTAAAGCCGTCCAATAATAGTAAATTCTATACACAGGAAATTAATAGTAACAATGTCATACAGAGGAATCGTTTAAGCAACTCTACTCTTAAGAGATATTACCAGAGAGAGATACAGAACGATAACCAACAAGAGCATAAAACACCTACAATTCAAAAATCAGGAATTTTAAGATTAAAAGGCTTCCTGCGATGACGAACTTACAAACAAATTGATAAAATCAGTTATAGAAATTATAATAGTCCAGTTACGAATAACCCTTAACCAAATTCTACAAACCAAATAACTACCTTGTAACGAGATTTGACCCATCTCCACCTATGTTCAGGTACAATAATTAATAGTATTTCGATAAACAGCCAATCTGTACGTTCCTACAGCAAAGATCAAACTTCATCGAGAATCTTGCCGCAGGTGTAAAGCTATAAGTTGGAAAACAGGTTGGTATTTTTCCGACGTTTTGCAATTTGCGCAAATATAGTGGTGCATTGTATTGCGTATCAAATCGAGGAGGCGATCTCAAGCCGCCTGTCCACTCTTGACGTCAAGCGGCATCTACCAGCGTGTGTATCGCCTTACAGTGCGAAACGCTGCGAGCTGCACATTCCGCGTGAGGTTTTATTACTACGCATCAAATAGCTATAGCGGATTTCTATGCAGAATAATATTCGCGTATTAAAGACAATTACTTTTGTGTCCTTTTCAACGTTGTTTAAATGTAAATGTATTTCATATACACTCAGCCTGTTATTACTTGATTGGCAAATGCGTTATTGATTATAAATTCCTAGTTAAAATCGTTGTGTTTGGGAATATCCATTTTTTATGGTTTAATCCAATTTTCTTTATTGCTTTATGTGTGTATCTAAAAGCCAATATATTGGAATGGTAACACATTTAAATCCTATATTTATTTACTTTAATATTATGTAATGCATTTGAGACTCTTAATAGGGTGTGGGTCGTTAATCTAGTTACCTGTTCTTTGATATTCTAATTTTATATGGATTTTTAATTATTGACTGCTACTAAATGTCAGTTTGACTTTTAACAACTATCAAACAGTAATCAAATCAAACTTGACAAATATTCCTTCTATTCACAAATCAATGACTCCAATCACCACTATGTTATTTTTATTTCACTCATGTAATTGTTTTTCTTATTCAATATTCTTTTATAGGACCAATTAAGACCAACCTGTTTTCCTCTTATTTCACTGCTATTCACATTAAACACTACTGCTCCTGATGTTCACAGCTAAGCTCATTGACAGCACAACCTCGATGCTTCTCCAACCACGCAAACAACTCCAACACGTCAAAACCATGGGCTCCTGCAGATACAGTCTCGCTCATTACTCTCCTGTACGCGACCGTTATTCTAACAGCTTCCTGGTAAGTTCCCACTAACAGATGGTACCCAAACTAATTTTCCATTGTCGTCAGCTCCTACCTTGTAGTAACCCAGCCAAACAGAACAATTCAAATCAATCAGTCACGTCAGCAATCTCAGCAAAGCGATTGACCAGTCCTCCGTAGAATCTTCAACTCCAGTAATGAACACCAATTATACCTTGCATGTGCCAAATAATCCAAATCCACTCACACTTTCTTGTAACTATTTAAACCTTATTCCATAATCTCTTCAATGATTGTATGCTTGTATTATTTCATAATTATACCTTCACTTAATTTCACCTCGCGGATTTGTTAAATACCTTTTTATTTGTATTCGACCAAATTACTTATACAAATAAAAGCAAAATTTCCAGTTTTTATTAAATCAAAATTAGTTTTTCCAAAATTATGTCTACATTTTATGAGTTTGTTATTATCACTATCTTAAACAAATTTTAAAATTATGCTAGTTACTATTATTAATGCACTCATTTTTAAAATTTGACCTACTACATGCTATATTCTAGTAGCAACCATATTTGTCACATGATAACATTATCTTATTTTTCATATTAACTTTCACCACCCTGACTGAATACTCAATTGCTATAACTTAACAAAATTAATTATAAATTGTCTCAAATTTAATTTCTATTACTCAATTCAACTTAACCAACAATCTTATTCAAAATTTTTTAAATTGGATTGTATTAATCTTCCAAATTTATTTAATTTTTATTTAATAGGTGACCTATGTGTATCATAATAATATATTTGTGTTACACTGATCGTGAGCAGATTGGCTTTTATTTGAGTGAACGGTTGGAGTATGTATTTTCAATGTTGCAAGGCAGATTGGGTCAACTGCCGGAGCTTTTATTTATCTGTGACCATCACTGGGATAGATATTAGAGCCAAGAGCAAGAAGGGCAAATAATTTATAAAACCAAACACAATGGCGGGGCTACTCACTACAACCTGATGGACAATGTTCCCGTTATATTAAAAACGTGTCGTCCAAAATATGTCAGACTACAGACCAATTAGGTTACTGTCCAATTTATATAAATTATCCGCTACACTACTGCTTAAAAGAATATACAAATCACTAGGGCGTAATCAACGTCACCACAAGCAGCTTTCCAAAGACGATAGACAATAATTGATCACATTCAATCCCGAAATCAAGTAATGAAGAAACATTGGAAGTACATCATACCTTTATATACCTGTCAAACAGCCATTAGTGCTAGAAGCCCTGAAAGAACAAGTAGTTCCACCCAAATGCAGAAAGCTGATCAACCAAATATACAAAGGACGTACATTTAGAGAATTTACAAAAATGGACATTTTTTCTTTCTCTCTGTGGAATAACTACGGCATGAACATAGCTGGAAAATCATAGTCAAACTTATGCTTTGCATATGATCTCTGACTCTTGGTAAATAGTGCAAAAGTACATCGGAAGATAAACATCGAACTTATGTAAATGTAAGGAGGCAGGACTAAAGCTAAATCACGAAAACACAAATCTCTTAACTAAGAGGGAAAATAGTAATCAAACTAAATTACACCACTTCGAAGTATGTAGACGATTTGAATTACCAACGATGTGGATTTGGAACCGAATAGACCTATCACCGACGTGAACTATACCACCAATGTGACTTATCACCGACTTGGATTACCACCGATGTGGATTTACATCTGACTGAAACTAGTACCGACTTGGTTTACTACCGACCTTAAGAATTTTATAGCAAAAGTATATAATTTAAGCATCAGAAAAACTTATTTTGCTTAAATTATGCGATAGTATACCTATCGCCCCATTCATAGATGAACTGTTTTACGCTGGCGATAATCATAGATACGCTTATTGGTAAGTGCAACTAACGTCTATCACTAGTGCAACTTGTTCTGTTACAACGCAAGCGAATCGGTGCTATCTCAGTTCAGTCGGAAATTTTACAAATTCGCTTCAATCTGCAGTGAATCAATGTGCTGGCAATTAGGAGTAAGTAATATTAAAATTTATATATGAATATTCGATATCGACAAATATTCAAAAAATATCGAGATATCGATAAGTGTCGTTATTCTATAGTCTCTGTGATTTTAGCTGTCACAGCAGATATCTCGGCTATTGTTAGAGATATGACAAAATATTATAGAATAAATGTGGTTCTATATTTAATTTTCTATTATTTGTCGTAGCCAAAAAAAAACAATTCAGCATCAAATGTGTTAGATGTAGCAAAAACGATCAAAATTTGAAATGGAACGTATCCAATTTCATTACATATTCTAAACCTGTAAGAAATTCTCTTTACAATGATTATCACATGCCATAATTATCTAATCAGTTAAAAACATAATTCGATAATTAGGTAACAAATGCACACTTACGTAGATTAGAGCTTTATTCGAAAACGTAGGCGGTCAAACAAATGAAATTATTTGTCAGCTTCCAGTTGAACAACGTACCTTAATACTGTTTTGACAACATATGCTCATCAAAATTAATACTACATAAGAATATGAACAAAGTTACAATAAATTAATAAGTAAACTAAGATTAAAATTTCAGTTTATAATATCTAGAGTGTTTGTTCAAAGTGACCTCAGTTGTTTGCAATACATTTTCGAGATCTGCTTATTAAGTTTCTTGTAGCTTTTTGCAACATGTATTGCGTTATTTGGCCACAGGCCCTACGAATACGATTTTTAGATTCTAGATCTTGTGAACAAGTAACATAAACTATGTTGTTTGAGAAAGGCTAGTTGATGGGGCTACCGTTTTCTATCCATTTTGCACTAAACTTTTCATTTAAAATATTCATGATGTTTCGAGCATTGTGGGGAGGTGCTCCATCCTGTTGGAAACACACATTACGACGTATTTCTAGGGGTATATGTATATCATCTAGATAATCTTTGAATTCTGCCAGAAGAAAATCGGCATATCGTTTCGCATTAAGCGATCCTTGATAAATATAAAGACCTGATTTCGGAGGCTTTCACAGCCATTGTCATTAGTCCTTTGTTACTTAAAATAGAGACCTACTATAGTATCGCCTAGTAGACCAAGCCACACATTAATGGGAAATCTGTGTTGGAAATTGACGTAGATTCCCCATATTCCAGAAATGATTTTTCTCTTAGAAATTCCGTTATTATTGAAATTACATTCATGGCTCCAAAGAATTAAATAAAATAAATTTTTATTATTGTTAAGCCAATTACAATATATCGGCCTCCTGTCAAAATCACCAGCTCTTAAACCTTGTACTAATTTAATTTAATTTTTAAGTATAGCAAATGTGTTATATTCACTTATTCTTAAATCAGCCACTATTTGACATACCTATTGAATTTCGTGGATGTGCTTTTAAGAAAACGCCAAAAATATCTTCATCATTTGCGGCACGTCCAGTTCTGTCCCTTCGTACCTGAAAACAGCCATTTATTCGTAAATTACTTTGGAGCCTTGAAAAAGTACGTCTCTTTTTCTGGATACAGAGCTTGATACATCACACAAGATTCTCTATTAATGTCATTAAATCTGATGTACATGCTTAGCATATAATTTTTTTCATCATTAGAATAATTATCATCCATTGTGTGCTACTTAAGATGAATATAACAATACGTAGGAATTTACTCTGTTAGTTTGACACTAAAGCTATACCCATTATTTTACTCACCTACCCTCTCAAAGCGATTGTTCAATTCGCCTAAGCGTCCATTTGTTACTTAATTATTGATTTTGTTTTTAATTGATTACATAACTATGACATGTGATGTATCGTTGTAAAGAGAATCTGTTACAGTTTTAGAATATGTAATAAAATTGGGTACTCTCCATTTAAAATTTTGAATGTAGTTGCTACATCTAACAGATTTAATCCTAATTGTTTTTAGGCTATGGCAGATAATAGAAAATTAAATGTAGAATAATCTTTCTTCTGTAACATTTTGTCATATCTCTAACAATAGCCGAGATATCTGCTGTGACAGCTAAAATAACAGAAAAATTGTATATTGATATTCGATATATCGATAGTCATTCGATGTTAATGCACTATATCGATATTTCGATACCCGATATTTCCATAGAGAATGCGGCAAGCTACTAGGACCACTGCAAAGGCAAGGAGAATATACATGTGGCCGTCGTGGTGTTTAATAAACGAACAATCAATGTACGATAGCGGTAGGTCGTTAGGATCATTATAAATACAAGGTATATATTCGACTTTTTAATTTTTTAAATACAATTACGGCCACATGTAAAGTCCCCTTGCTTTTGCTATGGCCCTAGTGGCCTTCCGCAATCTGTATATCGAAATATCGACATACAAATGATATCGATATTTATCGATAAATGGATATATCCCGTACTGGAAATTCGTATTAGTGGTTATTTTAAAAAGGATATAAATGGTAATCCATATCTTGGCAAATATTAAAATAACCCAACATCAGAAGTAAATTTACTCGGGGATGTTAAACACAACTGTCAGAGAGTCGAAAGAAAATTCAAATTGGTGATAATCAGCATCGGTGGTACTGTATACAACCTGGCCCAATAATGTCCTTTAATAAAAATCACGAGTATTTGGTAGATGACTTGGAAGAAACAATTTTAGATTGCCCAAAAATTAAAATGATCAAAATCAGCATTATCAAGTACGTCAGAGCTGGATGACTACTAAAAGTAAGCTACAAAAAATAATCAAATTAAATCAAAATAAAATCAATATATATAAGGGATGAGTTAGATGTGAGAAGTATTACTGAGAAGCAGAGGTAGATATGATTCGAATTATTCAATATTCGAAACCGGAATTCGAGTACTTTGGCAAAAGTTGATCAGTAATTTGGATGCGTAAAGCAAATGAAAAATGATACGTATTCGAATACTCGTAGGAAATTATTCGAAACTATTTTTTAGACTCAAAACATGCAATACTATAATAAATCTGTGAATGCATTTTGAACCGCAGCAAGAGATCTAGATATTTGATGTTGGCTAGTCTGTATATATTTTGTAATAACCCCTCCCTTAAATAAATGGGGTTTTAAATAAAATATTCAATTACGAACCTACCTGTCAAACTCAGGGCAAATTAAAAGAGTGTAATAATAATTACGACAAATAGATGGTGTTTCTTATTTTATCTATCCGCAATAATTTCGTGTTTAACTCCGTAGAACATGAGACAAACTTGGTTCAGACTGTAGGTTTATAAAATTAAGGAGAACTTGGTATGACAAATAACTCGTTCTATGATAAATACTCTCAAATATTTAGGGCAAATGCACAATGTCCATCTGACGTATAGCTAACCTCTAAATTTGACTCAGCAACAAACATGTTCTGCCAATGCAAAAACAGCGTTAAATTGTGTACTGTTTGAGGCTTTCGCGGTTACTCGTATTATTCTCCTTAGCATAGAATTTCGGCTTAGACCGCGTAGTATTTGTATATGAACACCCAGCATTTTCTGGCTTAATGTGCCTTGCACCTTGTGAAGTCCAGCAAAAACCCGCGCGATGGCCATGCTATTTGGTGGCTCGTGCGACTTTCACTCTGATGATGCAAGCTGCAAGGGCTTGCGAAACGTTAGTGAATATGGATGCACAAACAGCAAAACGGCCAAATCTGCCTATGTATCCTCGTTCTCAAGATACTCAAACAACACGAGCCACCAAAGAGCATGGCCATCGCGCGGGTTTTTGCTCGACTTTACAAAGTGCAAGGCACATTAAGCCAGAAAATGCTGGGTGTTCATATACAAATACTACGCGGTCTAAGCCGAAATTTTATGCTAAGGAGAATAAGCGTTAAATTGAATTTTAAAAACACCAAAATGGCAAGGGAGCATCAGGTAAATATTAATACTGTGACGTAGCAACTGCTAAGCTCGTTTTGTTTCTAGTGTGACGTCACAAACCACGCGTGATCGTTTTTTGTTCTATATCCGGCCAAAAGTGAAAAATGCCGCGTCATCCCGCGTTTCCAAGGGACGCTACCTAAATTTCTGGAAGCTGGACGGCTCTGGGCCACTGGAACTTGGCGCTACACTTCGTAGACAGTCTGATATTGAGGAGATCCAAAAATAGTGGACCTACTCCAACGCTTTCCCTTTGAAATTCTACCTTTATCGGAGACTTCTCGGACGCTGGCTACGCTCCCCACTGACGCCACGGGCATAATATACTTGGGAATGGCTTGTTGGTTGTAATTTCTGCACGTACTGGCTCCTGAAGGTCGCCTCTACACGCAGCAGGCCCTATTTGTTCCGGGTGAAGCTGCTTACATAAGAAAATGGGACCCCCGATGTCACTCGTACTTGCACGAATTTTCCTGCTGGCTAATCTGCTCCAGTTGGACCTCTTATCACCTGGAAAACTATACCCACAGATGCCCAGCACACCGAGTAATAACTTCATACACATATGTAATAGAAAGAACTTTTTTATATATAATTTTAAGAGATAAATTGAGGAGCTCAATGTGGCCCCAACACAAATTTTAAAAGCTTGTTTAGTTCTTATTAACAAAAGACTGTCATGCCACTTAGCAACTAGATTTTCAATTTTTATAAAAGAAATTAGGATTAATAGCATGTTTAACCTTATCCACTACAGTTTTAATGTCATGCCTAACCACTAAAATTTTCTTTTTCTTGTAATAAATGTTACCACACTTGCTCTGCTTTTAAATCACTCTTCAAGATACACTTGGAGTTCCTTTAGCATCTCACTAATTGTCTTTCGATCGGTTGCCTTCCATTTTCATTGCTCTATTACAATAATTATTTTGCTAGCGCTGTTTCGTTTACCTTTCAGCTAATTTTCTGTTTGCTGGCTTACACTTTTACTACATAACGCTCATATTCTTTCTGTACATAAAAATCATTCTGTATCATTTTATTCACATTATGTCTGACATTAATAAGCTCAAACCCGTCAACTACAAATTAAATTACATTAGCCCTGCGGAACATTTATCATATCTGCAACTCTGAACGGTACCCTTCTAAAACCTGCTTTATTTCATGCTAACTTTTATCCCTCAAATTATTAGTTACTGTTGCTCACAACAAGTGCAGTTATTAATGTAAACTACTGATTATCTTGCAATAGATACAATATTTAATTATGTGCTCGTGTTGACCTTATCCATTTAATTAATTAGGGAATCAGAATTTCTGTGGGTAGTGCACCATTACAATATGTATCTTTAAGATGTTACATTCCTCCAAGGAAAGTTATCAAGCATTATTGTATCTGTACTCTTGAAGTACCAGCTCTAAATTATTTTCTCGTGCTTCTTCCTTACAATTGTCGAAGGCCCTTGAGCCATGAAGTCTTCCTCTTACCTGAATGTCTTTTTCTTTTGCTTTTTCCTTGCATGGCAAGTTGAAGTATTCAGTACCTTTAGTTTCCCATTACAAGGGCATAATATTCTAAAGTGTAGAAGTGGTGTGTAAAATCTTCGGTTTTTATCAATTTCAACAAATGTTTCTCACTCTGGTAAATTGTACAAGATCATGGGGAATACATAGCACGCCGTTCAAGTGTTTACTTTAGTGTTTGGCTGCGGTTATTGAGCAACGGACCCAATTTACAGAATGCACTCGGAGCTGTCTCAATCCTTCTCTGGCTTTCTCAGTGATGCTCCATTCGTCCGTTATCTAACAGCAAAAATCCTTGTATTGCAGCACTTATTCGATAGTCTAAGTACCTAAGTACCGATCGAATTTTTCATTAACTATCATGTCTTCTTGGCTTTCAGTCTGAGCTTTTATAAGTATTTTCTAGAAGTTCAAGAGTATAATACATGACAACGCGGAATCTTGTTTTACAGAATTTTTGATCTTTATATGTAGTGTTTTCATCTATATTTGGTGCTAATATAAGTTTGAAACGATCGTTGTCATCTCATGTTAAATCTTCAGCAGATAAATATAATGGTTTTTGGTATTTGACTACATCAAATGCCTTCTTGTAGTTAATATATCTACGTGTGCTATGTAGATGTTCTCGCTCGCGTTCATACCCTGTTGGTAGGTTTGCAGATAAAATTATTTGTCTCTGCTACCTAAACCGTTGTGAAACCCAATTTATATCTGTATCAGATCGTTATCATCATGACGATCATCGTCAAACTGTTTCCGTCCGCTTTTTAACAGGTCTTTCTTGACGTACTACATTTCACTCCTTCTTGAACCTTTTAATACCGGTTTTTTCCAATTTGTTTGATGTCATTTATCCACCCTCTTTGAGACCTCCCAGCTAAACGGTCTCTTACTAAGAAAAACACTCATTCAGATGTCCTTCACATTTTCTGTTAATACGTTGTGTAAATTTTTTAAAAACAATACTTTGGCGTTCGTCTTTTTTTATAAAGCACAAATGTTAGTTACAGCTATTGCTTAAGTAAGTATATCTCCAAGAATATAAATATTTCTAAGTAATCTGAATATAAGATTTAGATTGTTATCATTAAATAACTTTAATACTTCTGAGTGAATTTCGTCTAGTGCTTGATCTCTTACTTTACCAATTTCGTCTTTGGTATTTCAGGTCCACTTTTAAATTCTGCTTGGCCACTATACAAGAGCCTTTCACAAAATTGCTGTTTAGGTACTCTTTCCATAGTTTTAAATTATGTATCAGTTCAAGAATGATCTAGTTGCAGTCAGTTGCTATATCTTTTAGTACATATTAAAACTATCATACTTCGCGTCTAGCCTCTTAATTTGTTTACAATATTCTACGCACTCATAGGGTCTCCTACATTTGAGTTTTTATTGACCTCACTTAGACTTTTAATAATTTACAAGCAAATTGCGCGCTACGCGCACGTAAAATAGGATACGCGAAAGGTCACGCTCCGATCCGAGCGCTAAGATAAGAAAAACACAATCTAAACAAATATAAACATCTGCCAAGCCGGAACGTGAGATTTTATGTTGTGCCACAGGCAGACACACATTAAGGAAAATTATATTATAGATGTCGAGATTGCAGTTTTTCTTTTATTAGTGTAGTTTAATCTTCCCAAGGCAAGTAGGTGGTCACTACGTCTTTTTAATTTTGTGATAATTATTGAGCATAATAATAAGTTGCGATCGGTTGAAGAAGCAGCACTTGGACATAATTCTTAATAATAATAATATACTCCCCCTTGTCATCCTTATCCAAGTATATAGCTTTCTAGGTAGTAGTACTTGTAGTGTGTAGTAAGTGGTCAGGATTGTAAAGTCGTTCATAACTGAAAAACACCCTCTCCACGAAAATAAATCAGGCCATACCGGATTAGGATACAGTCCATTCCATATGTTTCCAGCAGTAAAAACATTGCATCTAAATTCTGATGGACATGGAAATAATTTAAGGACGTAGTGAGACAAATCATAGTTCGATAAAATAATGAAATTGATAAAATGTGGATTGTTGTTACATATATTAATAATTTCTCTACAAAGCTGCATGTTCGTATAAGATCATCTAATAATATTTGATCAAGATTCGCCGTCTATGGATCACATTTTTCTTTGTATAAACTATTCACTACATTCGACTTGAAGCATGAAGGTTGTCGAAAATTGCAAGAAACATGGTTGCTAATTTTGTACGGTAAATCGTGTGCAATTTTTTGATAGGACATGTTTGCGATAGCTTCACGATTTCAATTTGTTGTGTTAAATAGGACACACATATTTTGTTGTGTTTATTTCCCATTTCCACCCCTGTGTAAATTATCGCAAAAATATCAATTGTATCGTTTCTATAATAATACCATGTTTCTATGTTGTTTTTTTATCATACTGTCTTACTATTGCTAATTTCAAATTTAATTTAAATTTATGTATTTTTCTGTAGGGAATCGATAACCATGTGTAGCATCCACAATTACCCCGAGAAGGTCGAAAATTTTCGCAACAATATATATTGTTTAACTTCCTGGCGTTTGATTCCATTTTAATGTTTTTACTTATTCTTCTTCTTCAAGCTATATGGTATGTACTCTTGAACTCAGGTCTTTTCCAACGATTTCCACATTTTGCATAACGTCTGGTCATCACCTCTGCGTGTACGCCAAATTCATTTCGTTGCCTTTATTCGTTGCATTTGTAGACTCAATTGTGGAGACTGTGAAGTCTCTTATATTGGTTAAACTGGCCGCAAATGTAAAAATAGATTTTCTGAACAATTAAATTGCATAAAAAAATAATGTCTTACTTTCTAAATCTGCTTTTGCTATTCACATGTTAGGTTCAGGACACTCTTTTGATTCCAAAGAGAAGTATAAAATATTACATACTTTTAGAAAGAGCCTTAAACTTTACTTAATAGAAACTAGAGAGATTCAAAATAACCATCAGTCGTCCCTTAATGAAATCCTCAACTTAAATAAAAATCTATTATTTTTTCAAGTAATTTTAAATTTGTCATTCCTTTTTACTACTGCCTGTTGTATTACTTAAGTTATTAGCGCATTTAAAATTTTACAGTTTCCAACTTTACCGACTCGATGTTTTAGTACCTTTACTTATTTGCGGTAGCTATTCTGTCAACTGCCGCCTCACCAAATCTGGCTGTTTATCTGTTTTAGTGTTCTAATAATTTTTTTCTCGAAAGTAGTTAGGTAACCCCTTGAATTTTTGTAAAATTGTTTCCTATTTTAGCATTCACCAAACTAGGAGTAGCCGTTTTTCAATGTGTTAGGCAGGGGAGGCCTCACTGTTAACCACTTCAAGGTTTAACCTACAACTTTATATCTCATGAATTGTTTTTATTTTACATTCCTAATAACTAGACTCTTTAAGCTATTTGCCTGAAGATGACCTGTCGTCGAAACATGTTGCAACTGTAATCTAACCTTATTTTGGAAAATATATACATTCTATGAGGAAGGTTTCATATTTGTAATTCCCTCCTACTACAACGTCCAAATAGCAAGATAAGAAGTATGTATGCAAATTCAGAAGAGGTGTGTCTAGATTGGCTAATACTAAACCAATCAAATTATAAAGAGGCGAATAAACAGAAACGATAATCGATATAATAAAAATAATAAGCAAGGAAACCCTCAAATCCTTAAAAATAATTAAATTATGGCATGAAATTGACGTATGTACGTATTATCTGTAACCTCAT
This sequence comes from Agriotes lineatus, assembly GCA_940337035.1. NCBI lineage: Eukaryota > Metazoa > Arthropoda > Insecta > Coleoptera > Elateridae > Agriotes > Agriotes lineatus. The sequence continues at coordinate 12,931 of CALNHX010012207.1, forward strand.
TTACCTTGTGGTGTAGAAGGTGGTGCTTTATACGCTTGCATCTGGTGGTACAATGCTCAACTTGCCCCGGATTCGGGTTACAGAGTGGGAGCACGCCTGGTGTGCTTGAACAGCAACCATTGTGTGTGGTGTTGTGTCTTCGTGATGTGTTGACCCTTTTACTCTATCTCTTAGGTTTGTGGTTCTAAGTAGAGCAGAGTTAATTTGGTGCCCAACTGTGAATAGTCCTCACCAAACCCAGTTCCAGTCGTCAAGGCTGCGAAAAAATTCCGACCCCCACGGGATTCGAACTGAGGACTAGCGCTTTCCCAACTGCGCTTATGAAATTGATTTATATATTAAACATTTTGTTGGAAAACTGTTTGCTAGTCTCTAGATTGTACCTTGGAATGATATAGTGGAAATGTAGCAAAAATCACTCTTAATCGCAATACATGTACTCTATTAAACAAAACTCAACGAGAAAACTGTTGGCAATTAAAATATACGTCTTTGACCAGTATTTCGAAAGAAAAAATGTAAAGAGCCGCATTTATATCTCCATGGGACTATATTAGAGGAAATTGTATTAATTTCCAGATTAATCGTACATTTATTAGTCTGAAGCACATATTCTAGCACGGAATCTGCCATGTTACTAAATCCGGGAAAAGCTTTATTTAAAGGAACAATTTGTGTAGCGCTGAATTGTAAAAGCTCAACTGTAAAAGTTCATACTCGAGTTTGCTTAGCTAATTAACACGTTCCCGATTTCTGGGTTTGTTCTATCAACAGACGTTGCACAACTGCGCTCTAAAAGAGATGGCAAAGACAGTGTTAGATCTCGGTTGTAAACCTATTTAATAAATTATTACTGAGGCATACGTTATAGTGGCCTACGAATTGCTGACTAATTTATATCAATACAGGTAGCTTAGAGTTGAGGAAGTGAAAAAAAAATTGTGAGCTAAGCGTGGATAAAAAGGTACAAAAGTCGCAGCAATACAAAGCGGCTTGTAGGTTAAAATACGTTTTGAGATTGCAAGCCTCGTGTTTTCCTGACACTTTTGACATGGGTTTCCGCCGCGAGAAAACCAAGATGGCAGCCAGTTGTCATTTTTGAACTCGGTTATATATAGTACATTCGTGTTTTGTTTAGAAATTTAATCTTCAATTTTACTTGCAGACTTAATTAGAGCTTACTGAACGTTGTGTATTCGCAACAATAATATTTGTGCGTTTCTGCACTTGCACATTTCTAATTGCAACCCATAAAGCTCTTATGCTGCGCCAATGCTTTAGAAATGGAAGTGATCTAGCCAGCTTTGTGCTGCGGCCCTTGGATGTGTTTATACACGCTAGTATATCACCACGCTACAAGCAGCCATAAATCAGTCGTCGCTTTTATATCAGTTTGTTCCTCCACGGGCTCGAGGTCGCATCTAGCACTTTTTGTTGTTGAGCTGCTTTAATTGTCTTTGTCCTCTCACCTCGTGGGGACTTGGGGCGAGCTGAGCTTCCATGGAGAACTACTGGTGTTCTTTCAGCATGCTGTCCGCGCTTTCCCGCATTCTGTCCATTCAGACAGTGACAGCGGTTACGCCTACTCACATTTGCCCTCGAAACAATGGATCATATTCGCCGAGCCGCAGAAATGGCAGTTGCAACTTTCTATTTACCTACTTGAGGCCGAGACACAATAGCACCAAACTTCGCAGTGTGTTACCCGTTATGCACACATCCAAAGCGTTTTAGATTAGTTATAGTAGAATTCCCATCATAAAAACGACTTTGGCACTACATGAGCATCAATTAATGCCAGAGCAGATATCTCGATCATTCAGTCCGAAATTTAGATATATAAAAGGTGAACAAAGTGACATATTTTACACGAGCGGAAAGTTTATTAGCACGAGCCTATGGCAAGTTTTTAAAACGAAGAGCGGGGAGAGAAAACATTTCTAAATATTTCGAGCAGATTTAAACCTTCACTATTTCTTCTTGAAATTATAAATTTCCTTCACAGGTTTTGAAGCTTAAGAACAGTAACTTTTTGTCATTAATATGCTTCACTAATTGCAAAAATCAGTATTACCTAAGATAAATAAGAAAATATATAATTTTTGAAAAATTTTAAATTTCGGTGTCACCTTCACTACGAAGCAGATTGTATAATTTCCTTATAAGAATGTTTTTAGTTTAGTTAGAACACTGGATTTCTTGGATTTCCGTGCTACCGATTTTTTAAGGAAAACTATTAAGCACGAATTTTGTCGACGTTTTTAAACACCTTACATTTTGAGTCAAAATGCGCTAGTAAAACTTCATTCTTGATTACCTGCCTACCATATTGGAAAATTAAGATATTCAGAGAATTTATGACACCATTCCCCAGCAACAAAACGATAAGGTTGTAAAACCTGGATTGCTCCGTAATTTTCAATTTTAATTTCATACTCCCTGTGAAAGCTGATTATTTAAACTTGACCAAAATTCCCTAAATTTAGTTTCAAACTGGTTGCTTCGGGTGAAGCTCAGATGCCCAGAATCCGTTCTACTCAAATGTATACAATACAGGTTTAGAACAGTGTAAAGTTTACTAATATAATGTGTTTAACTATATACAAAATTCTTAACTAATGAAACATGCTGTGTTCATAAATATTATAAAATAACATCCTTTCGGCGTTTTAGTTCTGCTTTCGGTTATATTTGGGACACCGAACAACCCAAACGGCACTTGGTTTAGCCTGGTTGCTGCCCTTGGATCCTCTCAAAGAAAGCTAAAATTAGGTAGGCGCGGATGATCTCTAGCTCTGATGTATTGGTACCGACGGATCTGAATCAGACTATATTTGTGTCGGCAAAGATGGCGTTTGTTATTTATAGTGCACGGGCAGACAAATTCAATCGAAAATGGTGTTTTGCGGTGTCTGTGATGTTTACGTCGAGTGCATAAAGCCTAGCTGGACGTGGTAATTTTTTGTGAGTAAGTTTCGACCATACGGAATTAAATAAACTGGACATTTTTACCTTTCTCTGCAGCTAGAATCGCCGGAGAAGGCTGGACTATCTCGGGCGGTCCGAGCTCACGGCAGGCGGGCTAATTTGCCTGCGTCGAGTCATCTGGATTATGCCGGCAACCTGTAGGTTTCTCTTAATATGCTGTGTTTTATGTTAATTTCATAAAGAGGTTTTGGAGACAATAGCCGGGAGGAAATCAGGTGGTGCGGGCAGGCGACGAAATTTTCCAGGGAGATGGGAAGCAATTCCACCGTCGTCAGACAGTTACATGAATTTTCCAGCGAGATGGGAACCAATTCCACCTTCGCCAGGTAGGTCAAGAGGGATCAGGAAAGGAGGGCAGGCCCTAGAGGGTACCTGGGTGATCAGGTTCAGGTCTCAATACTCAAAGTGAAGTTAACTAGCTTCGAATTCTCCCTTTACACTCGTCGGCCATCTGGTTATCGGGTCATTTTTAGAGGGGCGCCACGGCCGCTAAGCGAAAATCCGAACGCTATGGAGATGTGAGTGAAGATTGTAACGGGAATTAGCGCTATTCAAAATTCTAGCACAATATTTGAGCCTTAAGTAAATTTGATGCAGGGGCAAACGTTACATAGTATTTTGATTTAACTTTTTAATATTAAGTAACAATTTGTCAAAACGTTAAAATGATAGATAACCAATATAAAAAATCGCTTAGCAGTTTTCTACTTTTCATAAGAAAAGAGTGTTTTTCAATATCCTTTCTTTTTATTTCTTCTTTAGCGTATTTTTCTATTTGTTCGTTTGGCTATAAGCCTCCTTTATTTTCTTTCAAGTTTCTGGATCGTGTGCCTTTTTATACACCACAGTAATACTGAGTGTCAACTGAGATCGTCACTCCAGCTTCCTGAAGGTGATTTTACGGAAGGTTAGGTTACTTAGAGTTAAGTAAATGGTAACTGATATGGTCAACAATAATACCTACCTATTTTTACTTGAGAAGACAAGTAACATAAACCTAACGAACATACATATATAATGTAGCAACGGTACAGTTATACATAGAGTATGTTGTTACAACGGTTTACAACTGCTTAACTAGGTCGATAAACTATATTCCGACCAAGTTCCTTCAGAATGCCCAGGCTAAGCAGATTGGGTACACAATGATTGAATACGCAGTGACGGCCCCAGGCCAGAATGACCCAATGATCACCGACTGGAAAGTTAGAACATCGAAATTCGTGTTTACGATATTGCTAGCTCCGAGTATGGTACTGGCTCTGTTGTTCTGAAAGGGCTTCTGTGGCCGTAGTCTTTTGGATTTTGACTACGTCTTGGTGATGTACAATCAAACAGGATTTATTGCCTGATGTATTTGTTAGCTGTAAAGGCTTGAACGCAAGTCCGCTTCACCATCTCGGAATCCCCGTAGCTTGGTTTTCCTGCACTTTCTTCTGGACAGCGTATTCCAAATACCTTTTTGAAATTGCAAATATGAGGAGAATGTGAGGACACGTTTTGAAGTTTTTAGACAACGCGCTGTAAGTATATTGCTTCGCGATTTTACTGGAACTTCCACTGCCAGTGCGCACACTTGTAACACGTAGTTTTACTTTTATTGGTGTTTTTGTACTATTCCCGCGCAAAAATGTATGATAGCGTACATGTTGAAAAATTTGATGTACTCCTCCACTTCATAACTCATCGTTTAGGCACTGCTATTGTGGCGTTTATTGTGTCCAGCTTATTGCAACACTGTAGTTATGCTGTGGTTAGAGACCCGTTGTTGTGGAGTCAAATTGTGACATTGCCATTTTCTAGCCTCGTCGAGTGAGCACCAAACCTTATTTCACTTACAGCAGTGGTTATGGAAAGTCACTTGTTGAAGTGAACCAGAATTCGACCTGGATTCGTGCTGAATTGCAAAGGTGGGGTTCGAACATATACTTAAATAAAAGCCAATTTGTTAATGCAGCCATAAATACAAAAATGAATAATGTTAAATAACCCGGCTGTTATAACTAGATCGTAAAATGGACGCCGAATAACTATTTCTAAAGCGGATTTATATTAAACAATAATAGTATCCATCTACTTGTAAAATATTGTTTCTACTACGTGTTAATTTAACCATAAAATCAATCTACCCGTGAAAGCTGTTTCTGTTACGCCTTTACATCAAACATGGCTAACACATACTGAACGATTCTGTGAAATCACTTGCTTAGAGCTACTTCAAGGCCCCCTTTGTGTCTACAGCTTCCTGCGCATATGCTCAAGTACGCATCAAATGCATGGCGTGGCATGAATCGTTCAAATCCGTTTATTGTCTGCAGCTAGGAATACTGAATCTCAGTATGTGACACCTGAATCTGAATTTTAACTACTCTCTATGGCGATGCCCTCTCACTTTGTAGCTGTCGCTTCCTTTGTCAGCCTCGATTTCGCTCTTTTAGTACAGCTTATAGAACAGTATAGCAACGCCTTTCTGCGCTGGTACTTCCCTAGGATATGTACGGATTTCATTTGGCGTGGTATTCCACTTTCAAAAAAAGGAAAGACGCCAGAGACACTTTCGCCCGCCAACAAAATGACTTCACAAGGGCAATGCCCCTGAACTTCACTGTTGGGCTTTCGGCACTGAGCGACGCTAGTAGAATAGGGACACTTATCCCCCACCACTTTTAATTGATTCGCCAATTAAATTGATTGACCTAATTAAATTGATCTAATTAAATGACCCAATTAATTTCGCGGATTGCTCTAATTAATTTTCATATGTGCTACTGATTAAATTATGCATTAGCTTCCGATTAAATTACGCGGCGGCCATTTTTAATTTGCTTCCGGAATTACGCGGCGGCCATTTTATTTTCGCGCTAATTGAATTTGAAATTTTTCAGATTTTTTTTGTAAGTTCAATTTTTTTAATTTAAACTTCCCGGGGTGTCGGCCATCTTGGTTTTCTGCGAGCGCACTTCTCTCGACTGACTTTTAATTTCAATTTTTCAGATTTTTTTCTAGGTTCAATTTTTTGAATTTAAACTTCCCGGGGTGTCGGCCATCTTGGGTTTCTGCGAGCGCACTTCTCTCGACTGACTTTTAATTTCAATTTTTCAGATTTTTTTCTAGGTTCAATTTTTTGAATTTAAACTTCCCGGGGTGTCGGCCATCTTGGTTTTCTGCGAGCGCACTTCTCTCGACTGCCTTTTAATTTCAATTTTTCAGATTTTTTTCTAAGTTCAATTTTTTGAATTTAAACTTCCCGGGGTGTCGGCCATCTTGGTTTTCTGCGAGCGCACTTCTCTCGACTGACTTTTAATTTCAATTTTTCAGATTTTTTTCTAAGTTCAATTTTTTGAATTTAAACTTCCCGGGTGTCGGCCATCTTGGTTTTCTGCGTGCGCACTTCTCGCGGTTGTCGTTTTAATTTCAATTTTCGCGGAAATATTTGAATTTCAAACTGATAGATCTTCCGTCTCCCTCATCTGGCGTTGGTTGTCTCTCTCTTGCATTCACAGAAGGGCTGTTTATATTTAAAAAAATCTCTGGCCCCAAGTGGATTTGAACCCTAGTTGTTTGGCTAGTACCCAGATACCGTATTCACAGACCTACCGAGCCGTTGCAAATTTATGTGTATAACGGAAAGCTACTTTCTCTGCTCTGACGTCATACTGCCAGATTTAAAACAAACTATTTTTTCAAAAATTTAAATTATAAGAATGGGATTGCATAGCCTGTGGTATTAAACGAGGTGTAGTAATTTTAAAAAACTGCTTTTGCAACTGGGTGTGCCATAATTAATTATTTTATCTTTATAATATGAGTGACGCGCATGAGTGGATTAACGATATTTCAATTGTCCCAACAGAGATTCTCATTGTCCCCTACCTACTATATAGTTGGAAATTTCCGCTCGACCATCGAAATTTGAAAGCTATATGAATAGAAATAATTACTTTATTTTTATAATTTTCCCCAACAGAACGTATGCTATCTAGTTTATGCGCAAATTTCATAATAATATCAATTTTCACTAGAGCAAATACATTTTGTTCCTCGATCAAATTTCAAAAAGAGGCCAGTTTAAAACCGTTGGAGACGATTTTGCATTGTGCGTCACGGAATACGATAACATGAACAAGAAGATAATACGTATTGCTTGAGTAAGAAAGAGATAAACATAGTAGCAAATATTCGAGAAGGTTTGACATTTATGACATTTGTCAAGTATAAACATGCCTACTAATATAATTTTTGTATGGCTATCTCTTTCTTACTCAAGCAATACGTATTATCTTCTTGTTCATGTTATCTCATTGCTGTTATATATAATTATGGCCCAGCAGTATTTCCAAACGTGCACTTCTTCAAATTTTTGAAAACTCATGCTAGCTCAGTTTCAAATTCTCTACAAAAACAGTATTTGGCGTGGATAGGCATCGATATGATATCTTAATAATTTTCAAACTACGTAACTCTAACTTGTTGCAATTTTAGTAAGATTTGAATAAAAACAGACAACTTCGCTGAAAAACTTCTAACCAAAAACGACAAAAACAATATTTTTATACAACTTTCATTGAAAAATCTTCTACCACAAGCATTTCTAGAAGCAAAATTGCCATAACGTAGACTCGCTGTGCATTTTATTACAGAAATTCTTATACTTTTGATGAAAATATATGCATGTTGACCACAAATTAACATAAATTTGAAATAAAAACACGCACTTTCGCTGAAAAATGTGCTGTTCCACATCATCTCACATAAATTTTTACAAAAACTGACATCCTGTCACTTGAAACTATACAAAAAACGACATTTTTACTCAACACACGACGAAAATTGAACAAAAATCACTCAATTACACAGCATCTCACATACATTTTTACAAAATCGACATCATGTTACATAAACTATGCATAATTTTGCAACTGTTTACACCTTTTTATAAAATGCATCGCTCAAAATTAAAAGAAATCGCAATTTCATTGAAAAATCTTCTACCACAAGCATCTCGATAAGCAAAATTTCAGTTACGTAGGCTCATTGTTAATTTTTATTACGAAAATTAACTCAAAATTTAACAAAACTCACACAATTACACATCATGTCACATACATTTTTACAAAAATCGACATCATGTCACATAAATTATACAAAAACTGACATCATGTCACTTGAAATTATACAAAAAACGAAATTTTTACTCAACACACGACGAAAATCGGAAGAAGAAAGACGAGAATTTATAGGCAAGCGTCGTCGCGATTCAGCAAATGCCGTCGCGGTTCAGTGGCGGAGGGCGGGGCTTAGGAATTAGCACTTTCCATACAGAAGGAAGGGGAAAGCCTTCGTCCCGATTGAGATTATTAGGGTGTTTGCAAATCTCAATGGCTTCGCGAATCTTTCTGCTAAAGAAGAATGGGGATTTGCAGATGATGGAAGTGTCATCAAAAAGGATCTTATGACCAGTATCGCGTTGGTGTTCGGCGATTGCCGATGATGAAACGAGACCTGACTTGAGACAGCGCTGGTGCTCAGAGATGCGAGTTTTCACTGAACGACCTGTTTCACCAATGTATACAGCATTACAAGAGCAAGGGACTCTATAAACACCTTTAAATTACATAGTGTTTAATTTATCTTTAGATGAAGGAAGAACCTGTGAGATTTTGCTCGGGGGTTTGAATACTGTTTTAATGTTTTGTTTTCGAAGAAACTTTCCTATGCGGTCGGTGACTTGGTGGATATAGGGAAGAAAGACTATTGCTGCAGGAGGATCGGGTTTTGGAGGTTTGGGTCATAAGATCCTTTTTGATGACACTTCCATCATCTGCAAATCCCCATTCTTCTTTAGCAGAAAGATTCGCGACGCCATTGAGATTTGCAAACACCCTAATAATCTCAATCGGGACGAAGGCTTTCCCCTTCCTTCTGTATGGAAAGTGCTAATTCCTAAGCCCCGCCCTCCGCCACTGAACCGCGACGGCATTTGCTGAATCGCGACGACGCTTGCCTATAAATTCTCGTCTTTCTTCTTCCGATAGTCAGTCGAGTTTCGCCTCTGACGTGGTTCATACGTTGAATTACCGTGCTCTTCTGTCCCATCCCTGCAAAGAGTTTCGCCTCTGGCGTGGTTAACACGTTGAGTTACCGTGCTCTTTTGCTTTTTTCCTCCTGATGAAGCCCCCTTACGAAAGTGAGCGAAACGTTGAGTTCTTCGATCTCATTCATGAGACGGTCCAATCCCGGAAGTCGTTTGTTACTCAAAAATTCTTGTACTTTTGGTGGAAATATATGTATGTTGACCACAAATTAACATAATTTTGAATAAGAACGTGCAATTTTGTTGAAAACATGTTCTGACACTGTCATTTCACTTAAAATTTTATAAAAACTGACATATCACTTGAAATTATACAAAAAACGACATTTTTATCCAATAAGCGATAAAAAATACACTATCTCACATTATTTCACTTAAAAAATGATCACAATTCGTTTTATAAATCGTTTTGTAAAACGAAAATGATGTAAAAGCAGTTTTTAGAGTTATTTCTAAGCATAATTTTGCAAATGTTTTACACTTTTTTATAAAATGTATCGCTCAAAATTAAAAGAAATCACAATTTTTTAAATTATATCACACCATTATGAAATCGTAGATTGATTTTTTGAAATTTTACACTTTGTAACTGTAAAATAACTTCAAATACTAATATTTTAGCTTTAGATTTTGTAATTATTGCAGATTCGTGAAAAAACAAAAGCAAAGTAGAAATAAAAAACACAAAAACTTTGTAATAAACAATTATATTGTTCTTATTTCGTATAATACGTAGTAATATAAAAATAACTGTACAGCTGAATGTCTTATTTTCTAAAATTTCGCTATCAATTTATAACGAGAACAAATTTCAGTGTGGCATTTTAAAGTTTAAGATGCTCCCAATCTAGAATTCCCTTCGTTTTTGATGTTGAGGACCTCTGCCTTAGAGGCGCTTTTCTAACAGCCCTTTTTTGGAGGCGTTTCCTTATCGGCGTTCTTCTGACTGAACCTTTTTGATGTGGACTTGGATGAGTAGCTGGTGGTTTTAATTTATATTCTAAATCGGACTCGCAGTTATCAGTTTCCATTTCGGTTTTTCCTGTAGTACTAGTCGGGGCTGGCACTTTTTGCTGCTTAGGTTTAGGCAGCAGCACATGAGCAACGTTAAGGTCTTTGATGTAATCAGCAAACTGTAGGCTTCCGGGTGGATTAATAGTTTTTCGAGGCCTCAGAGTGTCGTGAACTAAATCGACTATGTTAGACGCCGGTAAAAGTTCACCCTTTATAGTAACGGTACCCTTGTGATCCCAACTCACATCGTTTGAGGTACTCAAAATGCGTAGGAAAACTTCAGCTTTTTTCTTAAAAGTTTTGGGAAGTGTAGATAAAATAACGGCATTTGATAGGCTGTTACTGCTTGTTTCAATAGGTATTTTGATTGGCTGCCGTGCCTGGTTTGTGTAATGAAGGAATCTTTGTAAAACTTGGTTGTACTGCCCCCATTTATCGTGATCAGTTAATTTGGACTTTAAAACTTTTTGCATTTCGTCACCAAGCTGTGATAATATATTTTTCTCCGCATCATCGCCAGACTTAAGACGTTGGACAAATTCCGGCGATACAATCAACATTTTCCGTTCTTGGTCCATTTTAGTCGAAAAGGAGCTCAGTCGTTTGTTCTGGTAGAGCCGTCGTGAATAAACTAACTTAAAATCAAGACTTTCATAATAAATATATATAAAAAAATATGGCAGGTACGGGAATCGAACCCGCATTCTCTCTCGAGATCAGAGTTTGAATCTGACGCCTTAACCATTCGGCCAACCTGCCTCCCTATATAAACGAGCACTCTCTGCACAATTAAGAAAACATATAGTTTAAAAGCCTTCTATTTGCAATTTCATACAATATTTCATATAAATTAAGTTATGTAATTGCGATTTCTTTTAATTTTGAGCGATGCATTTTATAAAAAAGTGTAAAACATTTGCAAAATTATGCATAGTTTATGTAACATGATGTCGATTTAGTAAAAATTTATGTGAGATGCTGTGTAATTGAGTGATTTTTGTTCAATTTTCGTCGTGTGTTGAGTAAAAATGTCGTTTTTTGTATAATATCAAGTGACATGATGTCAGTTTTTGTATAATTTATGTGAGATGATGTCGATTTTTGTAAAAATGTATGTGACATGATGTGTAATTGTGTGAGTTTTGTTAAATTTTGAGTTAATTTTCGTAATAAAAATGAACAATGAGCCTACGTAACTGAAATTTTGCTTATCGAGATGCTTGTGGTAGAAGATTTTTCAATGAAATTGCGATTTCTTTTAATTTTGAGCGATGCATTTTATAAGAAAGTGTAAAACATTTGCAAAATTATGCATAGTTTATGTAACATGATGTCGATTTTGTAAAAATGTATGTGAGATGCTGTGTAATTGAGTGATTTTTGTTCAATTTTCGTCGTGTGTTGAGTAAAAATGTCGTTTTTTGTATAATTTCAAGTGACAGGATGTCAGTTTTTGTAAAAATTTATGTGAGATGATGTGGAACAGCACATTTTTCAGCGAAAGTGCGTGTTTTTATTTCAAATTTATGTTAATTTGTGGTCAACATGCATATATTTTCATCAAAAGTATAAGAATTTCTGTAATAAAATGCACAGCGAGTCTACGTTACGGCAATTTTTCTTCTAGAAATGCTTGTGGTAGAAGATTTTTCAATGAAAGTTGTATAAAAATATTGTTTTTGCCGTTTTTGGTTAGAACTTTTTCAGTGAAATTGTCTGTTTTTATTCAAATCTTACTAAAATTGCAACAAGTTAGAGTTACGTAGTTTGAAAATTATTAAGATATCATATCGATGCCTATCCACGCCAAATACTGTTTTTGTAGAGAATTTGAAACTGAGCAGGAGTTTTCAAAAATTTGAAAAAGTGCACGTTTGGAAATACTGCTGGGCCATAATTATATATAACAGCAATGAGATAACATGAACAAGAAGATAATACGTATTGCTTGAGTAAGAAAGAGATAGCCATACAAAAATTATATTAGTAGGCATGTTTATACTTGACAAATGTCATAAATGTCAAGCCTTCTCGAATATTTGCTACTATGTTTATCTCTTTCTTACTCAAGCAATACGTATTATCTTCTTGTTCATGTTATCGTATTCCGTGACGCACAATGCAAAATCGCCTCCAACGGTTTTAAACTGGCCTCTTTTTGAAATTTGATCGAGGAACAAAATGTATTTGCTCTAGTAAAAATTGATATTATTATGAAATTTGCGCATAAACTAGATAGCATACGTTCTGTTGGGGAAAATTATAAAAATAAAGTAATTATTTCTATTCATATAGCTTTAAAATTTCGATGGTCGAGCGGAAATTTCCAACTATATAGTAGGTAGGGACAATGAGAATCTCTGTTGGGACAATGGAAATATCGTTAATCCACTCATGCGCGTCACTCATATTATAAAGATAAAATAATTAATTATGGCAAACCCAGTTGCAAAAGCAGTTTTTTAAAATTACTACACCTCGTTTAATACCACAGGCTATGCAATCCCATTCTTATAATTTAAATTTTTGAAAAAATAGTTTGTTTTAAATCTGGCAGTATGACGTCAGAGCAGAGAAAGTAGCTTTCCGTTATACACATAAAATTTTCAACGGCTCGGTAGGTCTGTGAATACGGTATCTGGGTACTAGCCAAACAACTAGGGTTCAAATCCACTTGGGGCCAGAGATTTTTTTAAATATAAACAGCCCTTCTGTGAATGCAAGAGAGAGACAACCAACGCCAGATGAGGGAGACGGAAGATCTACCAGTTTGAAATTCAAATATTTCCGCGAAAATTGAAATTAAAACGACAACCGCGAGAAGTGCGCACGCAGAAAACCAAGATGGCCGACACCCCGGGAAGTTTAAATTCAAAAAATTGAACTTAGAAAAAAATTTGAAAAATTGAAATTAAAAGTCAGTCGAGAGAAGTGTGCTCGCAGAAAACCAAGATGGCCGACACCCGGGAAGTTTAAATGCAAAAAATGGAACTTGGAAAAAAAGTCTGAAAAATTCAAATTAAAAGGCAGTCGAGAGAAGTGCGCGCGCAGAAAAGAAAGATGGCCGACACCCGGGAAGTTTAAATTCAAAAAATTAAACTTAGGAAAAAATCTGAGAAATTTCAAATTCAAATATCCGCGCGAAAATAAAATGGCCGCCGCGTAACTCCGGAAGCAAATTAAAAATGGCCGCCGCGTAATTTAATCGGAAGCTAATGCGTAATTTAATCAGTAGCACATATGAAAATTAATTAGAGCAATCCGCGAAATTAATTGGGTCATTTAATTAGATCAATTTAATTAGGTCAATCAATTTAATTGGCGAATCAATTAAAAGTGGTGGGGGATAAGTGTCCCTATTCTACTGAAGCTTCCCACATTAAAACTCGATCAGTTTTGCCCAAATCGAAAAACTTCCAATGAAAAGGGCATGATATTGATGCCGAATGTACCAACGAATGATCGCGATTTTAAATCTAACTAAATGTAATTATAATTATAGTAGACGCAAAGATACTTCGGACAGAGCGAGCTTTAAAAGTTAAACCGCAAATGAGTTTACTATTGTTAGTCCGCTTAAGTCGTGCCAGGTATACGCAAAGGTGGGAATATTTCCAAGGTGGTATTTATTTCGTTTTG
>CALNHX010012208.1:0-26647 GCA_940337035.1 Agriotes lineatus
TACCAAAAATGGGTCCCATTAAATACAGAATAAATTTTGTACGATACAAAAAAGAGCAACAAATTAGTGCGTTACTTAATACTCCGTAGCTCAGGTAGAAATATACCGTTCTCTTGCAATATCACACAAAACGTTGGGACTGCATACGCGGTCTCTCTGCCATTCAAATTCGTCTACCCGTAACATTTTTTTTAATTTGAACATTTGTTTAATTTATTAGAAACGTGAAGATATTTTTACTCCTAACTTAATTTGATTTCTAAATTATTTAGTGTTACAATGTCGACGAGGGAAGTTCTGGGTAAAGCCTTTTACAGATTTTTGTATATATTTTTCTCTGTTGTCCCGATGTATTTTTTGTAATAATTTTTAATATTAACTTTAAACTTTTCTCTGAGGTTAGAAAAGCGATCATAATCAGCAGCATTTTTATAGGTCCTCCATTTCCTGTGTTTTATCTTTAATAGTATTTATGGCATTTTTGTAAACCATAAGGAATACTTTTTTTTTAATAACTATTTTAATAATATAACTATCTACAATATTATTTAAATTTTTAAAAAACATTCCCACATTGTTATCAATATCGCCAGAGCGCAAAATACCATTTCAATTATATTCCTTAAACTTTTCATTAATAACAGAATAGGGATATCTAGTGACATATGATAATTAACTTGGGTTACAAAAGGATTTTCGCATTGAGATACGTTGATATTTAGCGATTCAGACAAAATCAAGTCCAGAATCTTATTATTTACATTTGAGATATTATTAATTTTTTAAAGATTATTAAGAAAAAGCCAAACATATAAACATTGACTACTGGAATCCTTAGCATGTTGGGGAAGAAAATCATTACCACCTTTACTAAGTGTCCAACTTAGGTTTGGCAGATTAAAATCGCCCACCAATAAAAATTTATTTTTACGGTTTTTGACAAAAATATCTTCCAATTTAGAGAAAAGAACTAAATAATTATTGTAGGACGCATGAGGGAGAATATAAACAGTCCCCCAGTTTCTTGTCTCCCTTTAAGTTTACGGACACCAATATATCTTCTATAACGCTGTTAATATTGCACCATTTTGATATAGACCAGGCAGAAAAAAATATCCCGAATTGCAAGCATCACACCACCCCTGGAAAGGATCGTATAGACGCAGTGTTTTTCAAACTGTGGGTCGCGACCCCCAGGGGGGTCGCGAAGCAGTTCTAAAGGGGTCGCGAGCTGGTGACCATAAAAAAATTAATTTAAAAAAAGACAGAAAAGAAATACAACCAACAAAATGATTTAACCTTTTATTCAAAATTCGAAAATAAAAAAAATACACACCCATACCTGAAGGCATCAACGAGAAGGGTGTACCTGTTTTTCTTTCAACATTTTTCGAATCGTGGTTCTATATTTGAGAAGCAAATAATCAAATCTTTTCAAACTCGAGTCTATTTCTTTTCTTCGTTTTTATATCCACCATTAAAGAAAACGTTAGCTCACACAGGGGGGATGTGGCGAATGGCACTAGTAATTTCAGAGCATCTTTTGCAAGCTCTGAGTATTGTACCTTTCTTTTTAACCAGAAAACGTCAATCTCCTGCTAATGAAACTCCATTTTAAGCATTCCATCAGCAGCAAGTTCCATAAGTTTTTTTTCATCCTTGTGGTGAGATCTGCCAGTTTTACTGACATATCCAGATAAAGATTTAGTATCCATCTTTTCCCATTGCCAGCTTAAGATTCTTCTGCTGGAAAGTAACTCAATAGTTGCTGGTTTAAATTTTGCAATCCCACAACCATGTTAGAAATGTTATCGCTAATGACCAATGACTGATCAGTTGAAATCTCTTCGACAATCTTCTGAACACAAAAAAATAATTCAATCATAAGTTTTTCTAGAGACGTTGACCAGAAACGATTTTTTTAATGAATCCATTAATCTTATGGTTAAATGTTCGAATGTTTTCTTCTCCCCCTTGAAGACTCTTATTTAAAATATTTAGGTGGTCAAAGAAATCAGCAAGATATGCATCTTTAGTCACTCGCGGGGCTTAAAACGCTCCCGTTTTAACTCTACCCCACACGTGACTAAAGACTAGCTTTACGCACTTGTATCGAAAATTACTATTATTAAATAATTAAATGGTAGATTATGTATTTATTTATTTTAAAATATTAATTTATATTATTTATAATTAAGGGGGGAAAACGTAAGACTACTTTACTGTTCTTCACTTAACGTTGAATGAAACAGCTGACCACTGAACGCTTCGAGACGTCATTGGCTATTTTGTGGTCAGGGGGGTTGCGATATTTTTTCTGTATTTTTCCATGTATAAGGCAATTCATTATACAGGGAGTTTATTATAAAGCGCAATATGTAAATGCGTTTATTTTAAAATGCAATATGGAAACGTTATTGAGTATGTAAAAACATAATATATTCTACGGAGGAAGGAATTCTGTTGATCAAATGGTATAAAGATTTCAGTTTACAGCAAGTATGTGGCTTATTACATGCCCTGTTATTCTTTCTAATGCTTCTTTTTCAATAAAATTACGGTTCATATATTGCATTTTAATAAAGGCATTTACACATGGCGTGGCGTACCCTTACAAACCAATAGTAACAATCAAGTTCTCATGGAAACGGGGATACCACATTGTGCATTAAAATAAATTCACTGTACATATAAACTTGAAATATTATAAGTAAATGATCGTTTGAATAATTTAGTACGATGCGAAGAGAAACTTAATAGGTCTCTGTGTTGAAGATTCAAATTGTGCACAAAGGTTCGAAATGTAATTTTATTATATAAATATGGTGGAGACTTCAATATCATATATATATATAGTCCTTTAACTCCCTATCTGGAGCATAGGGCCTCAACAAACACCCTCCATCGGCTTCTGTTTTGTGCCATTAGCTTGGTTTCTCTCCACGTCTTTCCTTGCTCGTCTAACTCTTTCATTATTGTCCTCCTCCATGTCATTTTGGGCCTTCCCCTTCGTCGACTGCCCTGTGGGTTCCAGTCTAGTGCCTGTTTTGCGATGTTGTTGTGTTCAGTCCTTAGTATATGTCCAATCCACTTCCATTTTCGTTTTCGTATTTCTACTTTTATTTCTTCTTGTTTTGCTCGTCGTAGGAGATCTTCGCTCGTTACAAAGTCTGACCATTTTATCCGCAATATCCTTCTGAAGCATTTATTCATGAATATTTGCAGCTGCTTTTCTATGCTTTGGGTCATCTTCCAAGTTTCACTTCCATACAGTAAAATGGATTTTATATTAGTGTTTAGTATGTGAAACTTTGTTTTTCTGGATAGTTGGGAGGAGTTCCATATGTCTTTTAGCATGCCGAAAGTTTGTTTTGCTTTTCTTATTCTTTGCGTTACGTCCGCCTCTGTCCCTCCGTCAGTTGTTACCATGCTGCCTAGGTAACAAAATTCCTCAACCTCCTGTATATTTTCTGCATTTAGTGTAAATGGTTGCATATTATTTGTGTTGATGCGCATTGATGTTGTTTTCTTTGTATTTATCTCGAGTCCCACTTGACTACACCATTCCGTTATTTTGTTTAATTTTGTCTGCATATCCGCATACGTATGTGATAGAAGACATATGTCGTCTGCGTACGCCAAATCATTTAATTTGTTTAGGAAGTCCCATCTTATGCCATTTTCCGTAAAATCCGCATTGTTCATTGCCCAGTCTAATATTATATTAAATAGTAGGGGTGATAGCGGGCAGCCTTGTTTCACCCCTGCTTTGACTGTTAGTTGGTGACTGTATTTACTAGGGATGTCGTACCCGGTCTAAAATCAAACCCGGGTACCCGAAAACAGTACCCGGGTACCCTCGGGTACCCGAAGATTTTACATTTTGCCTTATTATTTTCTGGCGAATGCAAATATTTCCATACAGGCGTTTTTTGTTATGACTTTTTTATGACATTGTTTTCTTGTTTGTTTGTACATAGGTACTTTTGTAGTTTTATGCAATGTTCAACCTCTATGCTCTACGCATTTTAACGCCGCGAATTTTAAACTGAACTAAGTTGAATTAGTAGGTACCTACTCGTCAATTCAAACTGCAAGTCGTCTGTCGTCATAAATATTTTCACATTTTCACCAAGTGCTATCATATTCAAGTACGTGACTTTTTATCCGAAATTGGTTTTTTTATCATCTTGTCCGAAAAAGGTTGACTGTCTGGACATTACATAATTTAGTAGTCGGGTACCCGGGTCCTGAAAATATACCCGGGTTGACTATTACCCGGGTCGGCCCGGGTACCCGGGTACCCGCCGACATCCCTAGTATTTACCCCTGTGCAGTACCTTACTTTTTGCGTCGTGGTACAACGCTTTTATAATGTTGATGATCTTTGGCGGGATTCCTGTTTTTTCCAAAATTTTCCACACTGAGGCATGATTCAGTGAGTCAAAGGCTCTTTTAAAGTCGATAAATACGAGGTATAGCGACGATCTCCATTCCTGTGATTGTTCAATGATGATTCGGAGTGTATTTATGTGGTCAACACAGGATTTGTTAGGACGGAAACCTGCTTGTTCTCTCCGTAATTTTGGTTCCATGACATCTTCTAACCTACTTCTCACGACCTGGGCCAATATTTTATTGATCGTGTTTAAAAGTGTAATTCCGCGCCAGTTGCAGCATTTAGTTGGGTCTCCTTTTTTGGGAAGTTTAATGATCGTTCCTTCTTTCCAACTCTCCGGAATAGTTTCATCATTCCATGCTTTCTCGAGTATGGGTTGTAATTGTGCAGTTATTGCAGGTGTGTCTGCTTGTAGTAGCTCCGAACTGATATTGTCAGGCCCTGCGGACTTTCCTGCCCTAAGTTGTAGAATTGCTGTCTTTATTTCTCTACTGGATGGGGCATTGGTGTTCATTTGTATTGTTCTGGCGGTTTCTCCTCTTACTGGAGTTGTTTCCGTTGTATTACTTATTAGCTCGCTGAAATACTGTTCCCATCTTTCTATTTGTTTTTCTTCCGATGTTATAATGTTTCCCTCGTTATCTCTTATTGGTTTGTTGTTCGCGTGGGCTTTATTTGCTAACCGTTTAGTTATTCTGTACATCTCTCTCATATTTTTCTTTTTACCAGCTTCCTCTGCTTGTTCCATTAGCCGGTCAATCCACTGCCTCTTGTCTCGTCTTGCTGATCTCTTTACCCTTATATTTATGTTCTGGTATTGTTCTTTTAGTTCTCTTTTCAGGTCTGCGTCATCTGTTTGATTGATTCTTTGTTTCGTTTCTTTTCTTTCTTGTATCAGCCTCCACGTTTCATCTGTTATCCATTCCTTTTTGTGTTCTTTTCTCACTCCTAGTATGCTTCTGCTCGTTTCCATTATGTTCACTTTGAGCGATTCCCACCTGGATTCTATTTCTTCATATTCATCTCTCTCTGTCCTTGTTTGCATTTTGTTTCTCAAGGTTTCTTTGTACTCCCGTCGTATAAAAGGATTGCGAAGTTTCTCCACGTTCAATTTTTCTCTTGCTGCTCTATTGTATTTGCCTCTGAATGTTGCAATCCTTAGCCGTATTTCTGCAATTAACAAGTGATGATCACTCGCTGCATCTGCACCTCTTTTGTTTCGAACATCCAGTAATGAGCTTCGCCACCTTCTGCTTAGTGCTATATGGTCTATTTGATTTTGGGTTCTACCATCTGGTGACGTCCATGTTGTTTTATGTATAGTTTTATGTGGGAAAAGCGTTCCGCCTATAACTAAGTCATTGTTCATGCAAAACTCTACGAATAACTCTCCGTTGCTATTTCTGTTTCCCACACCATGTTTTCCCATAGTATTCTCTAGACCTTTGTTATCCTCTCCCACCTTTGCATTTAGGTCGCCCATAACCAAAATTATGTCACCTTTCTTTATTCTTTCTATCGTTTGTGTGAGTGCATCATAGAAACTTTCCTTTGTTTCTTCTTCAGATGGGTCGGTCGGCGCGTAACATTGTATTATACTTAGGTTTCTCACTCTTGTGCGAAAGCGTGCTAGAATTATTCTGTCAGAAATAGGAAGCCAATCTATCAAGCTTCTTTTGGCTTGTTTACTCATTAATATACTCACTCCGTTTGCTCGATTATCTTCTTCTTCGTTTCCTGAGTAGATTAGGGTTTTGCCACATGCTGTTGTCATTTCTCCTTGTCCAGGCCATCTGACTTCAATATCATAACTCTATGAAAAAAACTACATAATGCAAATAACGTCATTTTTCCATGTTCAATCAGTTTCTTTCTGCTATTCTATGAGTAATGTGTTTTAGTCGTCGTATGATATGTATTCATCTTAGACACGAGTTTTGAAGCAGCTGTATTTTTCTAGCAGTTGTTTGATCAATACAAGGTCCGTACATTATATAACAACAATTAAAATTTGACAACACTAAAGGGTCACATAATAACCTCTTGACCTCCTTGCTAAGCGAATGCCTATTGCTGTAAAGAAGTTTTAAATTACACTAGGCTCTTAGAATACACCACTTCTTGAAATCTAAGGTCCGAGTCCAATACAATACCTACATTTTTGCCGTACTAGTACAGGGAATACAATCATGGTAGACTAGCAGTCCAGTGAGACAAATGTCTCATTTAACGCGCCTTCAAACCTCGATCGGTTAGGCAACCACCCAGACCTGGAAGGTGTCAAAGTGGTTGCCTAACCGATCGAGGATTTAAGGCGCAGAGGGTCGCAGCTACGTTTGGCGGCCGAACCAGTTTTTATTTAATACGCGTTCTATTTGAAAAACGGTCTTTTTGTGATTTCTCGAAAACCGGAAGTGTCACGTGACTGAAATTCGGTTCCTGACCTGACATGACCATTCCAAACATATAACTTTAATAACTTTTTTCTCTATCTCTTACGGTTTGGCTGCTGAAACAGCGTCCCGCACAAAACAGCGTCCCGGACAAAACAGCGTCCCAGACAGACACGTCTATTAGATAAAGGATTTTAATGGATTCATTGTAATAGTCCAGTCTGTAGGGACAAAAAAAGGCCTTTGCCTTACAAAAAATGGAGTATGAACGGTTTTTATATATGTTGTTTAGGTCGGGATCCTGATGAAAAATCCAAGTTTTCGACCTTGGAGGGGCGCCGCCCGAGCAGCCATCTTGGATTAAAGGTGCTAAAAACTGGTGTTATCCAAATAGCTCCGCAACGGTTGATCAAACGTCAAAAAAGTTCAATATAAAGTTAAAGGAGACAAGATTCTTCACATTTTTTGTATATTAATTTTTGTTGTAAGTGTAATATGTAACTAGTTACAGCAGCTGAAAGTTGAACATTTCACCAAAATATCGTTAAACTTTATTTTTGTTGATACATTTTGTAAGAACAACTTACACTATATTGTTTGTAATATTTTTCTACATCATAATAACGTTCTATAGAAAAATACAAAGTATGATAAAAAATTATTTTCATCTAGTATAGCTATGAAATAATTCTTAATATATAAACGCAACTATAATTAGTCACTTATATTCTCGCACATGCAGTCGTTGTTTTTGATGGATATCCGTTTGATGGCGACAAAAAAATACCAAGACTGCAGAAAGGCTTCTCCGATCGAAAAAGCAGATATCTGCGGATATTATTTTGGATGAAACAACGCCGGTTCTAGTTTCCCAAGAACGATTTCTAGCAAACGAAAAGAATAAAGTTCGTCTGATTTCGATGCTGTAAAAACATACGAACATTACTGTATTGCAGTTAAGCAGGCTGAAGAAGATGATGATGTGTTGATTGTCAACACGAAGATTTCTTTGTGCTTAAAATTTGATGCTGTTTTCGCCATTGGAGAAGACGACGAACTTCTAGTTCTGCTGACGGTATTAGCAACATCTACCTTCGCAAACCTATGAGAGGCAAAATTGTCAAAAGAGTGTATGCTGCAAATAGTTTCAAATATGAAAAAGCAGCTGAGAACATTTTGTTTCTCCATGCGTTTAGTGGCTGCGACACAACATCGTCCGTCTACAACCAAGGATAAAGTTTGTTTTCGCTTGTCTAGAAAAGCACAAGACTCAATGACATTATAGGCATATTCAAACATCACGATGCCAAACCAGATGATATCTCAGATGCTGAAGCACACTTTCTCGTTGCTTTGGTGGCTACATGGAAGAAAATACCTTGGAAGAAGTCCGTTACCAACAAAATCAAGTGCAAGAAACACATTTAATTTTGCTTCTTTGCCACCAACGAAGGACGCTGCACGGTATCACCCATTTAGGACCAGGTCCAACAGTGGTATGGAATTGAAAAAATGCACAGGACTGGGGCTGGAAAGTTGGCACGAATGGGCTCACTCCAGTAACAATGACAGATAATCCATCACCCGAGACTTTATTAAAATTAATTTCATGCCATTGTAAAAAAGGATGCGGCGAAGCATGTGGCTGCAGGAAAAGTGGGATGAAGTGCTCTATTCTGTGTAGATTCTGTAATGGCCAATCATGCGAAAATGCACCAGAAGTTCACACCGAGAGTGGGGACGAAGATGAGGACATTTCATCAATGAAAGTCCCAAGTCTCAGGAGCAATGACTTCAAAGATAACATTGAAAATAAAGAATCTTATGGAGACGTCAACATCTACCGACCGGGGCCTTCAAAAATAAAAAAAAACTAAATAATACAATCGCGAACATGAAACATCACTAAACTGGAGCATCGGTGGATTAGGCCTACTGGGGATACCACAATAAAAAAAGCGCCATTAACTCTACCTCATGGTGGTGTGGAAATGAGTTTACTATACGTTTATCAAATTATTATAACTACATAACGAATAGCCAGAAATAATACAAGAGAAATTTTAAAAATGAGAAATTACACTATTTTTTTAGAGAAATGTTCATCTTTCCACCGCTGCAACTCCTTTCATATTAGACTTACAAAAAATAGTTATATACAAAAAATATCAAGAATCTTGTCTTCTTTAACTTTGAATTAGACTTTCTTGGTATAGGATTAACCTTTGCTGAGTCACCTGGAAAAATCCAGTTTTTAGCACCTTTAATCCAAGATGGCTGCTCGCGCGGCGCCCCTCTAAGGTCGAAAACTTGGATTTTTCATCAGGATCCCGACCTGAACAACATATATAAAAACCGTTCATACTCCATTTTTTGTAAGGCAAAAACCCCTACTGACTGGACTATAAGAGAATACAACTTAGATAATTTAACTGACTGTTTTAGCTCTTCATTAATAATAGTACAGGCTATTAGAGTATCACTAAGTTTAAATGGCATGTAGAGTGTAATCAGCATATTGATGGTATTTACAATTATTTAAAGCGGTACTACAGAAGTAAGTGGTATAAATTAAGAATAATAAAGGACCTAAGATGGAACCTTGGCTAACACCGTATTTTATCTCACACAGATTAGATCGTTTGTTATTTAATACACACAATGTGGTCTTCTGGTCAAATAGGATTTCATTAAGCGTAAAACAGATTGTTCAAAACCCGCATTAGATAAAATAGCATATAATATTTGAAGCAGTAAAGTATCGAAGGCCTTGGAAAAGTCGAGCAATATCAACACTGTAAGATTACCACAATCACTTGCTCTCAATATGTCTTCAGTGATATCAAGTAAAGGTAAGCAGCACCTGTAAGTACGGTGAAAACCAAGTTGATAATTCGGCAACAGCGAATTATTTTCTAAATAACCTCTTATCTGCTCAACCGTTATTTTTTCCAAGACCTTCTATAGTACTGGTAGTCTGCTCATCGGTCGTAGATTCGTTATTTCTTTCGGCGCTTTGGTTTTAGCTATTGGTACTATGTTAGCAACTTTTTAAGAATTTGGAAACACATTTTTCTAATAAACAGCTATTGATTATATAAGTAATATAAGGAACTATAAATAGAAATTGAAAACACAATTTAATCATCACAATGTTAATATTATCATTAATTGTCGACTTGGACTTAATAGCGTTAATTATTTCTGTAACACATTCTATAGAGACAAGAGCAAAAGCGAATTTAGATGTTAAATTTGTGTAAACGTTCTTATATATTATTAATTATTCATCTACATTCCTTACTGAATTAAAATAAGAATTTATTCACAAATGAGTGGGAATACTGTTATTTTTTGCTTTAGTACTTATTCGACAGCGTTGTAATTTTTTCCAAAAAGCTTGCGGCTCACGATGAAGTAATGTGTGATTTAGATTTGCTTTTTTCCCATTTCTCTTGGAGACCGTGAACAGGTTCCGAAGCGATTTATAATATTTTCATTGTTCAGAATTTTTGTGTTTTTTAAAACGTTTAATAGCGGTATCCGTTAAACTCATCGTCAAACAGTATTAGTAATCCAAGAAGATCTCGGTTTTGTAAACATGGAGGTTTTAAAAGGAGAAAAAACGTCAAAAAGTGCTATTAAATTTTCATTAAAAATGATAACTTTTCTATTTATATTACGAATATGAAGTATTTGCTGCTAGTTTATTAGCTGAACAAAATTTTGAAAATTGTCGAGACCAAAATTGGAGAAATCTCTGTAAGTATAGGTTCTTGAAGAGACATTCCAGACAATGAGGTTGAGGACATAATTGACTGGGGAAATGTTGCCGAGGAAAAACGTAACGTCATACCCGTTACCCAAAAAAAATAGTCACAGAAATTAAAGAAAACATCAACCCGAAGAAAGCACCAAGGTTTAACTTAATTAATGGGGAAATTCTAATACAGATTTCTCTTAAAGTAATAGTAACACTTGCCTACCTTATTAACGCTTCCTTTAGACTAAAACATGTAACTAGAATATGGAAAGTAGCAGAAGTGATAATGATTGCTAACTCTGGAAAACTACCAAATGAAGTCTCGTCTTAAGGCCAATCTCCCTACTCCCTGTAATTATGAAACTGTTTGAAAAAATACTTCTTAAAAGATTGAAACCAATTATTGACTACAAAAACATAATCCCTGAGCACAAGTTTGGCATCAGAAAATGTCACTCAACTATAGACCAAGTCCATAGGCTTATACCAGGTGGCCATAAATATCTGAGATCCCGGTAGCCATGGAATTAGCTACTTATAAATGTTGGTTAGCATTATATTTCAATTATGATAAGTATTGGCAGCGTACATAAATCTACAAGTAGAGATACTCACTGTCGGTTCCTTTGATGTCAAAATGCCGATTTGGATGACCTTGAACGGCTCCAGGGGATTACTTTCCGATGGTACTAACAGATGGCGCCACTACTTTGTCACATATGATTGGTTGCAGGGCTAGTAACCGGCTCTGATAACAGTGACTTTATATAACACAGTGGCGACAATAGAGTGTGACTTTTTGATTGGTCGCTCGAATCGACCGCCATTAAGAGGCAAAATTTGTTGATGCTTTTGTTTGTTTATACCAAATAGAGGTTAGCAGGTTAGGTTTTGCGTCATTCTGTGTCAAAACTGACGCAAAACCTAATCTGATAACCTTGAATTTGACATAGACTTACAGTGCTACCAACATATTATTTATACGTTGTGTAACCATGATCGTTCAAAAACGTTCAATTTATTAAAGTTAGTAGGCCATTGGCCACCATTTTGTGGCAAATTGTGCCTATTGTCGCCACTGTCTCTATCAAGGCACTGTAGCTCTGATTGGTAGAATTTTGTGCTGCCATCAGATAGTCACGCTTAGAAATACCCCCCAGGCACTCTAGACAGGTTTCAACATTTAGAGTGGCTTTACTTGTTTGATGTATGTAAGCTGGTATTGGTATATTGCATTCGCGATCTTTCTGGATGAGGGTTGGCCATGGAATTTAGACAGTTTTGGCAGTGTGATTGGTGTTTAAGGAGTTGAATTGTGACTTGAATATTTGACGTTCGATAATTTTATCTTAAGGTTATGTTTTCTCTCATTTATCGTTTGCGCTGTTGCAAGCGCTTCCTCTGTATCTTAACGCAAAAGATTTTATAAATCTAAATTTTTATTAAACTAACCACAACATGGTTTTTTACAAGTAGCAGAAAATTGTTAGAATTTTAATTGTCTTCTTCTGTGTTTTAGCGTATTTTTCGACGATATTGGCAACATGTCTTTTATTTTCATGTTATAGTAGGTACCTCGGTTAATCCCTTCTTTACAAGAAGCGCCTAAATGAACTGAAGGAGAAACAGTTAAGCTACTGTTTCGTAGAGTACCTGAAAAATGCTATAATTTCAACCATGCACAGAGAATAAAATATGAACTACCGCATTATGCTGTGCTTTGTTTCGACTGCACTTTCACTGCATCCACTCAGGGGTTTGTTTGAATCCAATAGAAAATCGCAAAAAACCTAAATTTAGTTCCAGCATGCAAAATTGTGAATCGTTTTTCCTCCCCCCTGAATTTATATGGATTACTTTTACTATCATCTTCGTGAACCCAACGACGAATCGTAGATCCATTTTGGTAGATCGACGTTTCATCAAGGTACACGAAGATGATATTTTCATCGGAATTTTTAAAATGTAGATATTGTCGCAAGACAGTAATTTTGGATGCAACAACGTGCTTTTGTTCACATAAAATTTTGCGTCCATTTAAGTTTATTCTTATATCCCATAGATTTTAGAATTTCGTATAGCAATGTTCTCCCTCCCGTAAACCCACACTGTTCCTTAACATCAACCAATAAATCACTTACTGTAAAAAACCTATTTTCGGAATTATATTGCCAAATCAGTTGTTGCAAGTCCTTCCTAAAATAAATGATTTTGATATAAACTAGATTTAAAGCGTACACCAACGACAGAAATTGCAACTCTTTAGGCTGTTGTTTTATAATAATTTCTATTGTCGACCTCCCAAACTAAAAATTAATGCGT
Source organism: Agriotes lineatus (assembly GCA_940337035.1). Classification (NCBI taxonomy): domain Eukaryota; kingdom Metazoa; phylum Arthropoda; class Insecta; order Coleoptera; family Elateridae; genus Agriotes; species Agriotes lineatus. Next base: position 12,878 of record CALNHX010012208.1, read on the forward strand.
TATTAGGTAAATACTAGCAACCAGTGAGACAAATGTTTCATTTAATAAAACAAAAAAGACCGTTCAGGAGATACTGACAATTCCGGTTTTCGAGAAATCACGTGATTTCTCGAAAACGTGGTGACTGAAATTCGGTTCCTGACCTGACATGACCATTCCAAACATATAACTTTCATAACTGTTTTCTCTAGCTCTTACGGTTTGGCTGCTGAAACAGCGTCCCGGACGGACCAGCGTCCCGGACGGACCAGCGTCCCGGACGGACGGAAATCACGTGATTTCTCGAAAACCGGAAGTGTCACGTGACTGCAATTCGGTTCCTGACCTAACATGACCATTCCAAACATATAACTTTCATAACTTTTTTCTCTATCTCTTACGGTTTGGCTGCTGAAACAGCGTCCCGGACGGACGCGTGATTTCTCGAAAACCGGAAGTGTCACGTGACTGAAATTCGGTTCCTGACCTGACATGACCATTCCAAACATATAACTTTAATAACTGCTGAAACAGCTTCCCGGACAGACAAAACAGCGTCCCAGACAAGTCTATTAGATAAAGGATACAAAACATGTATGTAATTATCTTTACCCCAAACATATTGCAAACGCTGTTTACCAGACAATCATGGGTTAAATCAGGCCGCGTATTTCGTAGGGTTTCAAAACATTTTTTAATGTGCACTTTGGTTTCTTTTGATATCGTTTTGGGCCTCTTCTTGCTCCGTTAATTCAACTTGAATTCAAATTGACACGAGCTTGACATGAACTACCGAGATCTTTTTAAAATCGCTAAATTTAGATTTGGCAGCACCGAAAAACGTAGTTTCTAATAACAGGAAAACCTAAAGGAAACAAAAAATATAATAAAGAAAGTAATTTGATAAAACGAAATCATGGCCAACCCTCACCCAGAAAGATCGCGAATGCAATATATGTAATGTAATAAAATGCAAGGTTATTGACACCATTTCTAAAATACGACTCGATTATAAAAATCTCCTGTTCCAACTCCATTACTTATTGCTATCTGTAATAATTTTTGACAGATAGGAATTTTAGTTGTGATGACATTAATGACAATTAGTTTAGTTGGATTCACCACTTTAATTCCAAAGGTAATGTGATATCAGATATTTATGGCCACTCGGTAGACATAATTGAAAATACCATAAAAGAAGGAAAAGTTTGTTTCACCGCCTTCTTTAATGTAGCCTAGGTTTTTGAAAAGGTGTGGCATGAGGGGCTTAACTATAAATTAAGAAAGATTTTGCCTAAACCGTTTTCAAAATTATTGAAGTCTTACATTTCAGATAGAGCTTTTGGAATTAAGTAAGAAGATGCTTAGTGTGAAAGTACGGCTATTTAGCATTATTTTCTCGATTCCGACTTACGATTCCGCCTGTATATAAGTATCTCGAATTTTGTGCAGGAATTTAGTGGTTTTATAGCGCATTAATCTGTATTAAGGTGGCATTACACGGCCTGTGGAGCGACGCGCCTGGTATGTGGCGTATGGAGTGACGCGCCGATGCTGGTCTGGAACAGTGGCGATCTCACAGACTGTAGATTGACAAGCTTCAGGCACCCTAGGCGCCGCAGTTTCCGCCGCGCGCTGGTTTTCTTTTCCGCATTTGAAAATGTCTAGGTGTCGAGAACGGATTCTCGGTAGCGCAGCTGCTTAAGTATTACATAAACAGTGATGATTTGCAAAAGAAGAGAAAAAAATGTTTTGGATGGGGTCGCACAGCAAAATGCCCCTCATGCTTGGGGTTCCAAATTATTGGTTCTTGTTCGCATAACCTTAAAAAATCAGATATTACTTCGTTTGTCCACATGTTGCCACTTTAAAATGTAAATGACTACTGAATTTAAAAATTTAACAGCCAAAGATCACGCGTCGTGTGACTGCGCACCCGAGTCGGTCCACTCCGCGCGCGGCGCGTTTTCTTTAAAGTGTGCGAAATTTACCGCCAATGGACGGGAACCAACACTCCGCGTTGACCCGTTCTGACGGTGCGTGGCGGGTCAAGTCACACGCTAAGCACGTCGCTCCGTACGCCGTGTAATGTAATCTTTAGCGACCCAGTCTACTTCCGCCGCGCACGTGTTCCTTATCGGTCCGTTTCAGACGTGCAGTTTTGTACGTATTGGAGGCATGAATAAGAGACAGTTGCCGTGTGTTCGAGAGAGTGAGTACGAGGTTTAGCTCCCGCCACCTTTCGATGCGAGCTGTTTTAACGCGCGTTTTGGACAGACGTGGCCCGGCGTTGCAAGGAGCAACAAGTGATTTGGAAGTGGTCGTTCCGCTACGATCTTTTCGGGGTGGCATAGGCGAGACTTACGTTTGTTTATTGCGTAATTACCGCCTAAAGTTTTGTTCCCTTGGTGTATTTTCCGTATGTTTTAATCCCGTTATTCGATCACGTGTCGTTGTGACGCACGTTTTGTGTTTTGCATTTCATGGACTCATTGTACATACAGATCAATAAAAAACCAATTAAGACAAACTGTGAAATGTGTTATACGTTTGGCAATACTGAGTCTATGTCAAATTCGAGATTTGCAGGTCAAGTTTTATGTCAGTCTGTGTCAAACAACAAACAAAGCCTAACCTACTAATCTCAAATTTGACATAGACTGACAATGCACTTCAGTACTGCCAAACATATAACACATATCACAGCCTGCCCTAATTGGTTTTTTTTTATTGATCGGTCTGTACTACACGAGGTAGCGTTGGTTGTTGGGCGAACTTAACGTTGTTATTTACCGTTGTGAGCCTTGGAGTTTTCGAATCGTGGGGCGGCAACCTCTAAAACGTCGTTTGGCCGACTCTCAGTGAATACCCCGTATCGGCTTATCATGTTTGGCGAAGCTTCCGTTTACCGTTTCTTACCGTCCTGCCAATTTTCCACAGCGGGCTTCGATTGTGTCTCGTTAGAGGATAATCCCATGGTTCCGTCCCGTCTGTCACCCGCTTGCCGTTGATTTGGTTCAGTTCCTTTAGGGGTCATCTGCAGTGTTTGGAAATCGACCGTGTGCAGTAGCATAGGACATCAATTATAGATAAGCCAAGCTTCTGAGAAATATCGTAATATGGTAGTAGTTCTACAATGCGAAATTTAAGTGTACCGAGTGTTTTGCCGAAATGTCAGATAATTTGCATGACGTTGCAGTCATTGTTACATTTATTATGTATACTTTTGCGTTTGATAAACCTTTTATAGTTGTTAACCTGTCAGTTTAGTTTATTACCGACAGATTATATAATTCTATTCAACTGTACGAAGTAGCATTTGAAGTATGTGTCGCAATTGTACCATGCTTAGATGATTACCGCTTTTTATTGCTGTTAATTGAAACAGTGTTTTGAGTAATTCAATGTTCATACCATTCACCATTCATTCTAGTATTGAATGTAAAATTTACCGCTTATTTAATAGATTAAGACGTTATGCAATTTAAATAGTTAACCTTTACTAACCCATTTCATATTTTGATGTACTAAGCTTTTGCATTTTTAAATATTTTTGCTAATACATTTCATGTTTATTTTACGGTGGTTTTCTTATGATATTGAGCATGCGATTTGTGTATGTATTTTCCAGTGTAAACGGAACTTGGCCAGCTGTTAAAGCGAGTTCTTCGAAAGGTAGGTTCGATGGTATTGTACTTGGATCGCTGACCCAGACACTGCCAAGGTTATAGTTGACAGGGTGAATCCATTTCACTTCAACTTTTCTTCGATGGGCTCACTTATGCTTTTTTGGGTAGGAATTGTGGTGGCGCTCTAGCATTTAAGATCTGATTTTTGTTTATTAGGCCGTTGCCCTGTGTGATCTCGTATTGGACCTCCCTCGCTCTACTGAAGTTAGTTGGCACCCTTTTGTAACGGGCTGGGGCAGCGGTTCTATGTAATACATTCACGATTATGAGTTAGCTTAAGCGCTGGTCGTTTAGCTTTTTTTGGAATTGTCGAAAATACCGTTACAAACGGGCGCGCTGTCGTAATTATCGTTTTAGCATGTTACAATACTTCTGAATTAAAGCATGACAAGATAGCCACCTTTGCTGACGCTACTACTATAATGACTGTAGGCAAAGATCAAGGAGAGCGGCAATAAATCTGCAAACATCAGTTAACAAAATTTACAACTGTACTAGGCAATGTCGAAATAAATTGAATGAAGGTAAGTCTGCCTATGTTAACTTCAAGAACAAAAGAAATCAACACATGCTCATGTCAAAAAGAAAAAAAAATGAATCGGATCTTAAATTTAGAAAGATGTATTGGCTGCTTGGACGGAATTCCTCTCTATCAATCCTTAACAAAGTGCTGCTGTACAAACAAATTTACAAGTCCCTATGGGCATATGCCATCCAGCTGTGCGTTCTACCAAAAAGAACAACTTAGAAAAAATGTCATAAACACCGACTTTTTCACCACGTCAATGTCGAAGCGATCCAGCTTCTCGATAACACGAATATGATCGGAAAGCTGAAGAGGACTAAACTTTTCGAGCTAGTTTAATATTTGTGTCAGTGCAAAAGCAGAGGATAGCGCTAGTGTACACGTTAATATTAGTGTAATTAAGTTATTAAAATCTAAGGAATACTACTGAGTAAGTTCTTAGTCTTAGGTTTTGTAGTGAGAATAAAATTACCCATTGATCCGTTTCTTTACTAGATTGTAATGAGAGTAAATGCCCCTAGAGGCATAATACGATTGCATGAAGTTGTTATTAAATCGCTGATAACGTCGATTTATCCACTTCTTTGGTATCTCCAGTCAGTGCACTACAAGCCTTGGTGTTCTAGCTTCATTGCGAATTCGTTATAAGAAGTGCTATGTAATCTTCACGAAGAATTTGTATAAAAAGTATAACACCACTTCCCTTTGCTGTTTTTCAAAAACTGGACGTCATTTGTGGTTAGGTTTACACACGTCGCGTGGTAGTTTTGGTATCTTTTGCTGATTAGATGCTATCTTAATAATGCATCCTTGACAAATATCAGCCATCTTAAAATATTTGACACAAAAGTTAACCCATACGACTATACTCGATAACTGTTCGACACTGAATTATGACTTGACCTTAGAATACAGAAAGAGTTGACATAAGAGTGCAGAAAGTGGCCATTTTCTGCACTAAAGTAGCAAAAGTAATTTCAACACCATCACATTATTCTTTTACAATTCCATTACATTCGTTTTCACTTCATCTGCAAGGTTTTGATTATGTACAATTAAGCAGTTAAAACAACGTTTTCAAGATACGTTCGTGTAACGTTCATTATTTCTAGTATTCAGAAGTGCAGAAAATTGGAGTATAAGCCGTTCACGACCTTTTTGGGACAGAGTTGGCTATGATTTTTTCTTTTCATGTTGTACTAACTGATTCGATGATGTAGCGGATGCAACTTTTTTTTTCTGTCAGTGTCTGTTCGACATTTTCTTGCCACCACATTGCCAGATTTAATATTTTAATATTCGTAAGAAAATAAACGATTTATCAAATGTGTAAAAATAATTTTAACTTCCGTCAAAGGAAAAGTCAAAATGCCCAAAATAATTTTGTTGCAACAAAACATTTCCACTAAACGATGCTACTTCCAATTTAAGAAGGACAGACCACATTTAAAAGAAAGCGAGTCGATGTGGAGACTAGAGAATATCCGGCAACAATGTACCTATTCAGAAAATATAACCTTAAACTGAAAACAACCTAACCTAACACAAAAATTGTCAATTTCCATGAGGGAGTTTAGTTGCAACAGAGGTACTGCCAACAAAATTACTAGATGGTCATAGCCTCACCTGACCCAAAAAGATCGTGAACGGCTTATAGGTAGCTATTATAATTTCAATGAAGATCAAATGGAGTGCAAAAGTACAGACAGAAGCATTTACTACGTAGGCTTTGACGTATACACACAGCTAGGTTGTAAGGGAAGATAGAGGGTCGGCCTTACCTTTTGGCGAAAGTTGTACTTGATATTTTGCCGGCTGGTAACTATCGGCCTAATGGGCTAACTAGTCGCGAGGGTCGGGGTTCCAACTATGCTGAAAAGAAATACCAAACGAAATACGAAGAGAGTGGGTGCCAGGTCCTCGACTCAGATCTAATCCTTGTGCCGGACCGTTTACAAGGTCGGAGATAAAAACCAGCAAGTTAAACAAAATAGCAACGATCAATAAAAATATCACAGCTTTATTCAATTTGGTACTATAGTGTGTCACATACAAAATCAACCACAAAATCAAACAAGACCAAACAATATAGCAATAAACAAATATCCATATACAAATCGATATACCAACAATAAACACATTAAAAATAGTCAAAGGTACTGCATCAATACATTTCAAAAAAAAGCATAAATATGTTAGTCGAGGGCTAAACAATAAACTTCAAATGTAAACTATCGTAAATATTCAAACGAGTTGCTAACCAAAGTAGCAGCACCGGCACAATAATTCGTCCGCATTCTGTGAAGCAGGGTGTGACGAAGCTAGAGCTATGCAAGCGAAAGGCTAACTAATACCCCGAATGTTAGCTTATAATTTTAATGTAACGACAAAATTTCAAAGGCTCGACGCCCGCTGTTACGGATTGTATGATCATACAGGCGTGGCGGTTTCTGTTTTAAACACATCAAGTTATTATATGATTGAACAAAGCAATGGCTTGAATTATGCTCCTCACAAAAGCTAGACTTACAAATCGCCAATAATCAAATTGCGAAAATCCAAAATGTTGAGCATAAGGCTACCGTGAGCGGTTCTTTAGACACGACCAACACCCTAATAATGACATTTGACAGATTAACCACTGCAAGGAAGCTAGTGAAAAGCAGTGACCGAAGTTGCATAAAAATACGATTAATCTGTGTTCCAGGTAAGCTAATCTATCCTAGAATAATTAACGGCACAACTGAATGTTTTGTTACGTTACAGGGCACAGAGCAAAAAGGCCTCCAACACAAATTACTACTAACTAACGGTAAGCAAACCTAAATGTAACAAGCCATTCGATAACACAAACATATCTACGATCTAATATCACGAGCATGGCTAATACAGCTACCATGAACATAGTCTACTCTATAAATTACACGAAGTGCAATACGAATCAATAAAATAAGCCCAAAGCAATATACACAATAAATTTCAATTCGACCGACATTTCTCAAATACAAATTTACACAAATAATCCTACAATATGCATGCTATACGAAATGCCTATAATTAGCAGAGCAGTTAATACGCTAATTCAGGTATACACACTTCAGTAAAAGTCATACGAATCACGCATGCTGTTTTCCAGGGTCGAGCGGAAATCAACAGCAAGCTCGGAAGCATCTGGTGCGCCAAGGAGCCGACTTCCGACAGCATTGCGAGCGTCGCAGGGAGGGTGGCGAACAGACGATGCCAGTACCAATTACACAAAGCACCAAATACGGTAAGCGAACCAAATCCATATTACGAACATTTTCCTGGGTGGATCCGAAACTCAGTAGTAAATGCAATCCATAATGCGATCCCAAATTAATGGCTAAACATACAAATTTTCCCAAATAGTTTACGGCGTTCAAAAGAGGGAAACGTAGGCAAACACCATGTGCGAACCTTAAGATGTTGTGCAGCCAACTCGTTAAGCCAAGCGTGCGAAGTGTGAACGTCCCAAGAAATCCGTCTGTGACGAAACGAATGCCGGAGACATCAATACCAATCTCCGGAACATTCCAGCAGGGGATGCGGAGCCTCTAAATCCTTCCAACTATGAAGATGGCTTCCAAAAGCCGCGAGACCAGCCCCCAGAGGAAGCGATTCCAACTTTCACAACGCAAGACTTGCCAGGAAATGGCCGAGAAATGCTCCAAACCAGCCCAATTCAGCTTATCACAGTTCCCAAAAATTGGAAAGTTGGCCAATGTAAAAACTAAAGAATGCAGAGTGCTCTGAACTGATAACAGCAGTGTAGCATTAAGTTTGAAATTAAAGGTAGATGTTAACAAAGTTGCCTATCCAAAGTAAAGTATTATATCGTTTAGGAAAATAAAGCAAATAACCGAATCTGACTAATTTATTTCAATCAATAAATAGGAAAATGTCAAAATGAGCGTAACAAATTGTATGGTAACATATTTGCATATTGTCTTTATTATACATTTTCAGTATTCAAGGCGAATGAATTAATAACATGCAATTTAGTTGGTTTGAAATGGTTCTCCAAGAAGTTTCTATTTTATAGACTATTCAAAATCGTAATTTTTTGTAACCCTGTATTAAATATAATAAGTTTATAAGAGTATGAGCTATACCAGTTTAAATTTCCGTTAACAATTTAGAAGATTTTTGTTGTTTCAATAGGTAAATTGTATCTGTACTGTGAACATGTATGAACCTATAGTTAGTGATTTAACTTTTATAGAATTTTAACTGCCTTAGGATATGATTTAAATTATAAATTGGCTATAAATATTCAATTGACTTCGCAATATTTTTTTTTCTTTAAGAAATATCAACATGTCACTGATATAGAATGCCTTCAACGAAAGAGGAAATACTTAATAACTTTTTTATTCTACGACTTGGGCCTAATTTTCATGCTGCGAGCCTTAAATACGTTCTTACGTCCTTGGTACATGAATAGTTATTATTTTCAAACGAATACCTAAATTGTAAAAAAGTAACAATATTCGAAAACAATAATTTAGTAGGAATGTGAAAAATCAATATTGAGGTAGAGTCGTGAAAATATTGCTGTGGATAGAGAACAACATTGGCACAGTATATTTAATTTTATTTAGAAAAACATGAAAACTAGTATTTCTCTATGCAACCGGCAAAATAAGTAAATTTTTTGGTTTAAAAAGGTCTTTAAGTATCAATAACATTGAGATACACAGATACTCACGGCAACTTTTAAGACTGGTTTTTAAAGCCATTTTTCCGATCTTGAATTCGTTACGTCCGAGTGTTTTGTATCTCTGAGTGGTCTTGCCAAGTAAATTTCTTCTTAAAGCAACCAAAATTAAGAGCTCATATGTTCAATTATGATTTCCATTAAATCTACCAAAACTTAGAAAATGGAAATAAGTGAGGTTATGTGATTAACAGTGGGAACAATACAAAAGATAACAAAAGTGTTTAACGACATCAGTGACGAACAACTAACTAATAAAAACAAGAAAAGAAAGGGATGGATGACGGACAACATATTACAACTTATGGAGGAAAGAAGGAAAACGAAAAATAACGAAGATAGATACAAAGTTATTCAAATGCAGATAAAACACGAAATAAGAATAGCAAAGGAAGGGTGGTATAGAGAACAGTGTGAAGAAATTGAAGCACTACAACAAAAATTTGATTTATTTAACATGCATAAAAAAGTTAGACAAGTAGCGGGTATATATAAACCCAACACAACTGGGATAGTATATACTAAAGATGAAAAAATCATAAAGGATGACAGAGAAAAGATGAATATCTGGGAACAATATATAAAAGACCTTTTTGAGGACAACAGAACAGAACAACCACCAGTAATGGACTGCTTAGACAGTCTACCAATTACAATAGACGAAGTGAGAAGTGCAATAACACGATTAAAGGATGGAAAATCGGCTGGCCCTGATCGTATACATGCCGATCTAATTAAATTAATGGACACATATGGCATTAGGCAAATAACAATATTATTTAACAACATATATTCTACAGGAACGATACCGAAAATATGGTTAAGGTCAACATGCATACCACTACCTAAGAAACAAAAAGCAAAATATTGTAATGATTACAGTACGATTAGCCTCATGAGTCATCTCCTGAAACTTTTCCTAAAAATAATACATCAATGAATTACTAGACAATGCGAAGAGCACATCAGCCGCACACAGTTTGGATTCCGAAATGCGTTAGGCACACGGGACGCTCTCTTTAGTATTCAGGTTCTTATCCAACGCTGCAGAGATGTTAATTGTGATGTTTTTCTGTGCTTCATAGATTATCAAAAGGCATTTGATAATGTACAGCATAATAAACTTATTGAAATACTTAAGGAGATTGGACTGAATGAGCAAGATATTAAGATAATCAGTAATCTATATTGGAACCAAACATCAACCATACGTATTCAGGGAGTGGACTCTGATGAGATTCGTATTAAAAAAGGAGTCAGACAGGGGTGCGTATTGTCACCCTTGTTATTTAATGTATACTCGGAGAGAATTTTTCAAGAAGCTCTGGAAGAAATTAATGGCGGTATCAAAATTAATGGCGAGTATATTAATAATATAAGATATGCAGATGATACGGTGGTAATCGCAGACAACCTCGAAAGCCTGCAAGAAATAATGACAAGGGTAGTGGAGGTAAGCCAAAGATATGGGCTTTTAATGAATTTTAACAAAACAAAATATATGGTAGTATCAAAAAACACGAACATTGCTGGACAACTCCTTATAAATAACCAACACATAGAAAGAGTACAGACATATATATATATCTGGGAACAACAATTAACGAAGCGTGGGATCACTCATGTGAGATTAAGTGTCGAATAGAGAAAGCTAGAGCTGCATTCCTGAAAATGTCGAAAGTATTTCGAAGTCATGATTTATCCTTACCGCTGAAAATCAGATTATTGAAGTGTTATGTATTCTCGGTGCTGCTATATGGAGTCGAAGCATGGACCCTGACAGAAGCCTCTTGCAAGAAACTTAAAGCGTTTGAAATGTGGTTGTATCGACGAATTCTGAGAATTTCATGGATGGACCATATCACCAATCAAGCTGTCCTAGAGAGAATGGGGAAAGAAAAAGAACTGATTCTCTCAATAAAGTCACGAAAACTACAATATCTAGGACATATTATGAGAAACAACCAACGATACGAGTTATTACAACTAATTTTGCAAGGGAAGGTGGAAGGCAGGAGAGGCCCGGGAAGAAGAAGGATATCGTGGCTGAAAAATTTACGTGTATGGTACAACACAACAACGGTGGGACTTTTCCGAGCTGTAGCTGATAAGGTGTGCGTTGCCATGATGATCGCCAACATCCGAAACGGATAGGCACCGCAAGAAGAAGAAGAATGTGATTAAAAACAATCAATCAGGAAGACCTTTGTTAATAATGGCTATAATTGAAGATAGAATAAGTTAATATGTTAGTTACCTAGATTTTGCAGTAAAATTCCTTAAAATATTAATATTTAGGTTTACAATCATATCGTTCATAAGAAATTTCTTAGTCAATTTAAATGGGATTGGATGGAAATTTTAGTTACACGTTGTCGTGGTTGATATTTAATATTTCATAGCTTAACTGTGGGTTCAGATGCCTTTTTATATGACATATTTCAGATAGCACAACAGTGCTAGTGAAGTCTCGTCAATTTGTATGTTATAAAGTTAGACAAAAGCTTCGTACATAGATTATTTGAAGCGTAGAAACCGAATTTGAACCTATAATAGTAATTTACGATACAAGTGCGTAAAGCTACTCTTTAGGCACGAGTTGGGTAGAGTTAAAACGCGAGTGAGCGAGCGTTTTAAGTTCCGCGAGTGACTAAAGATGCTTTACGCATGTGTATCGTACAATATTTTATCTACGATAGAATCTAGAAAACACGGTAAATATAAAAAAAATTAATGTAAATTAGGATTACCAGCAACCGGTCGTAATTTTAAAACACGTTTGGTACTGACAACGTGCCTAAAGAAATATTTTAAACACGTTACTACTGTCGACGTAAACTAATGAAAACATGTTATTAAACAGTCGTTTTACAAACTTAAAACTGCCAACTAAAAGGCAATTTTACAGGACTATCGTAGATAAAGCAATTTTAGGGCAACAATTTTAATTAAAAGTGTTTCCATATGTCAAATCATTTAAGTGATAATATTTCTTATAATTGCATTGAAATTTCGTGTAAATTTAGTTAGAGCTAAGAAATGGACTGTATTTAATACTGTTATATTTGAAATTTGTTTAATGTTAAGTGTGTCGTACATATAAGCGAAACAACTTTAACATGTTGTTAACCGTTGACGCTCTAATACCCGTCTAAATCGCTGACCATCATAACACCCTTCAAAGCAAGCATGATAGCGAATTGTATATACTGAAAAATGGTCCCGTGATTACCCGGTAACTAAATTCCGCAAAAGAGAGTAGGTTAACACTAAACTGAATACAAGTAAATACACGTTTCATCAATTTTAATAAACAAGAATTCGCATAATTTAAATTGCGAGAAGGATTAAATTTCAAATATAAGCCCTCAAAAATGTATTCTTATTATACGCAAAATATTCAATAAGCTATAATTTATTACAGCAATAACAAGATATAAATTTCGATGTTTATTTTAATATGTATATTGAGGTAAATAAAGAATGTATGTATATAAAGACAGTTCCTCGTACCAAAGTACTATATCTTAAATTTATAATATTTAGATCAAAATAATATTAAATACGCGACATGGTGACATGTCGTTTACAAATCTAAATTTAGCGTTTCATTAATTAATTAGAAAGTACGGATATATAAAGTACTACTGCTTTGAAGTACAAAACTGGCATAAGCTGGAATATTATCAAATAATTGATGTCACTATGTTTTTCAAGTAAGAGGTCAAAAAACCAAACACCACAAGTAGAATAATTATAAATAAAAATCCATGTAATAAAGGCTTCATTAGCTCACAGATTTTGTACTTACTCGATATGAAAAACGTTTTTCGCCAATCCTACGCCGAATAATTCGGAGGTGTAGACTCAATAAATATCTGAAGATTATAATGGAATTGCATCACAAAGTTACCAACATAGATATTCACGGTTTACCAAACATCGCTGGATTCATTTAACTCCATCGTATAGGTGCTATCCCGAAATTATTCACAAACAAGAATCGTGAACAATAATGAATTCTCAGCTATTCGAAACAAATCCACATAATATGGGTGGAAACGAAGACCCACCAAATGTCAACAAATTGTTTGCTCCATTTTAATCAAGTTGTCTTTATTGTATTTCTTAGTGAAGAAAACGACCATTAGGTTAATACCAGTACAATGTGATGCAATGAAATTAGAATTTCTTCTCGAAATTGGAAGTTCTTGGAAAGCCGCTTTAATCGTACGGCAGCCAAATTCATATCTTCACGAAGCAAGTAAACAATACTCCGAATCTCAACAGAGAACGTAAGCTGAATTAAGACTACTTCGAAATGTTACACATAAATTGACATGGGCAACTGAAATTAAGTCTTAACGAGCATCAGATGTCAGTTAGTGCCACTTTTATGAAACGAAAGGCACAGTCCAATTTTTACGCGTCAAAATCAACAGAGAAGTAATTATTTTAGCTAAAATCGTTAATCGGCATATTTCTATCGAAGGTAAAAAAAGAGACAGCGAACGCAGTTAGTAATCCCACCCATAAGCAAAACTGCTATTCTTCGATAACCCTAGCGAATGTCATGATTGATATTCTTTTATCTTCGTATAGTATTTAAGCGCGTTTAGCTAAACTCCGGTGAGCATAGCTTTAGAAATATACCCCAACTACAGGAACCGTGAAACACATTTATTTTTATCCGACCAAATTCATTCTGTACTTTAATTTTTTTAGTTAGGTAGTATTAATTAAGTTATTATATTTATCTACTCTTACTGCACAATGGTCATGAATTACTATTCATAATTCACGGTTTGCAGCCAAATCATAAAATTCTATTTTCATTA
>CALNHX010012209.1:0-26647 GCA_940337035.1 Agriotes lineatus
CGCCTAGGAATATCTAAAAACAAGAGAAAGTGACAGCTGAGAATTAGGTTAGGTTGATCAAAAGCCAACCTTCTTGAGGATATTCTTCAACTCCCGCCAATTTCTTTTTCACTTCTTCGGGAAAGATTCTCTGTACAGCTTCCCAAAGAATACTGTTGACTAGTCCATTGTCTTTTTTAGATGTTCTAAGCCAAGAACCAATTCGCACCCTACACAACGGACAGACCAAATTTGCGTTCGCAACGGTGCCTTCGAAACAAGATGAACAAAAACCATGATTGCATGGGAGTGTCACTGGCTGTATTAGAATGCTTCTGCATATTGGGCACAGAGCATCACTTAACGTTAAATTGTTATAATTCATTGTTATTTGTAGCACTACCACTTTTGACACTTCGTCTCGGAGCCATGTTTATTTATGTTTGACAATTACACATGACGTCAGATGTTTTCATATTGAAGTAAAATCTTTAAGCGGGAGTAGGTACGTGACGACTAGGAAAATAAATGCTGCAGAGTTATTTTCTCAGTAATACTTTGAACAGTCTATTTAAAAATGGGTAGTGTTTATACGAGCACCAAAGAAGTATTGATTTGATCTCCAAATGTGTTTCTTTGCCACCAAAAATACTATTTGAGTACCTTCTCAGGACTAACCAGGAATACCTGAAGACGAGAGTAGATCAAAACTCCCGAAACGTTGTGTGATATACACCCTAGACAGTGGAAAAAGCCCGATAAAACATATCACCAATATTTTAGCTCCAAAATAAAATATGATATTCAAACTATGGAGTTTACTTTCATATTTATCAGTTTGAGTAACCAAAATAGATATTTATACTTTAAGGGTGATATGAATATCTTTTTTCCCTGAAGTTGACAGGGTTACAGTGTGAGTCAACCGAAGGTAAAAAATCTGGTGTGTTACACGCACACAACTTCCTTTTACAGCGATCTTATAATTAGCCAAAAAATTGATTTTAAATTTGGTACTTTTTTAGTTTACACCCCGACATTTAGGGAGTGTAAACCAAATGATAGTCTATGGGTACTTTTTTAGTTTACACCCCCTACACTTAAGCTAAATAGAAAAATCAAAAATCAGTTGTATGTGGGGGTGTAAACTAAATTATAGTCTATGTTGAACTAAATTAGTTTACACCCCAAACTTTTTATTGAAAATTAGTGCTATTAAATGCATTTTAACGCAAGTCGTTGCTAAGGAGCTATTGTCATAATAACACAATAGGATAAAATAAAATGAATTACATCTATAGTCCATTTACTTGACATCTGCACTGTCAGTGTCAAATTAAAAAAAATATCTTTATTTGAAATCGGCAGTGAAGTACGCCGAAATCGTCATTAAAATACGAGAAATCGGCAGTGAAGTAATCCATTGTTTTACGACTTTTTTGTAGGTGGCGAGGCGATAGATAAACGTCAATGGAACGAACATAACCTACAAAATTTGGTTAAAATGATGTAATTTCACGATTTCTCGATTTCAAATAAAACATACTGTACACCTCGGCACTGAAGCTCCTTTTTATCCCTCATGTGGTTTATTTGCCTTGGCCCTACGGGCCTCGGCAACTAAATCCACATTCGTGATAAAAAGTTATACTTCAGTGCCTTGGTATACAAACTACTATTATTTGAAATCGGCAGTGAAGTACGCCGAAATCGTCATTAAAATACGAGAAATCGGCAGTGAAGTAATCCATTGTTTTACGAGTTTTTTTGTAGGTGGCGAGGCGACAGATAAACGTCAATCCACCGAACATAACCTACAAAAGTTGGTTAAAATGTTGTAATTTCACGATTTCTCGATTTCAAATAATAGTATATTTCAAACCAAGGGAAGAAAGTGCAGTCTTGCATACCGAGCGCAAAGTTTATAAACCGAGCCGAAGGCGAGGTTTGTAATTGCGCAAGGTATGCAAGAGCACTTTCTTAACGAAGTTTGAATACTATTTTTTCCCAGCCGGCCTCAGTGGAGCAAAATTTGACACTATAAAAATAATTCAACAGACTGTTAAAGTTGTTAAAGGTGACAATATCTTGCAAAATATGCAGCATGTTTTCAGATTTTATGCTGTTCTCAAAATGTTTCTAAACAGTTTTATTCATAAGTTCACAAGTTGGAATCCGGACCAACTACCAACTCCAACAAATAAGAACATCATTTTTTACACTGATGGATCTAAGTTTGAAGGGGGTACAGGCTCTGGTGTGTACAGTACCAATCCTAGAACCAACGAAAAAGTCAGTCTAGGAAAGTTTTGTAACATCTTTCAGGCTGAAGTACAAGCTATTAACGTATGCGCAAACATCAGCATAGAAAAGAAGCTGCTCAATCGAGACATACACATTCTCTCAGACAGTCAGGCAGCACTGAAAGCGCTAAACGCTTTCAGTACTTCATCGAGACTGGTCAAGGAATGCAAATCCAAACTTCAAACCTTAGGTCAGGGAAATACAGTAAAATTATGCTGGATCCCAGGTCACCAAGGTATTGAAGGAAACGAAAAGGCGGACAAGCTCGCAAAAGAAGCAGCCCGTAATGCAATGACCGGTCCAGAACCTGGTCTAAGCATTCAGAAAAACCAAGCCCGTTCAGCCATTAATGAATGGGTCAATACCACACACCAACTAAGGTGGAGCAACTACAATCAAGCAACACACTGCAAAAGATTGCTAAAAACTCCGAATCCACAAACCACCAAAACCCTGTTGAGACTGAACAGAACTCGAATCAAGCAAGTAGTCAGTCTACTAACAGGCACTGGAGCATTCAGAGAATTTATGCACAGGATCAATATCTATAGAGATGAACCTGTTTGCAGACTATGCCAAGAGGATGATGAAACAGCCTATCATATCCTCTTTGAATGCCCAGCATTAGAGCGTAAAAGACACCAACTCGATTGGAGCCTTAACTCTATTGACAACCGCAAGCTAGTAGGGGACATTGCAAGTCTAGTAAAAGATACGGATGTCGGCCTGCTAACTTGAAAACTCCCGACAGTACAAAAAGCCCAAAGGGCTGACGTGCGCAAGCCAACAAAAGGCAGTCGTGGATCTAAATCTAATCTAATCTAATCTAATCGGCACTGAAGCTCCTTTTTATCCCTCATGTGGTTTATTTGCCTTGGCCCTCCGGGCCTCGGCAACTAAATCCACATTCGTGATAAAAAGTTATACTTCAGTGCCTTGGTATACAAACTACTATTATTTGAAATCGGCAGTGAAGTACGCCGAAATCGTCATTAAAATACGAGAAATCGGCAGTGAAGTAATCCATTGTTTTACGACTTTTTTTGTAGGTGGCGAGGCGACAGATAAACGTCAATCCACCGAACATAACCTACAAAAGTTGGTTAAAATGTTGTAATTTCACGATTTCTCGATTTCAAATAATAGTATATTTCAAACCAAGGGAAGAAAGTGCAGTCTTGCATACCGAGCGCAAAGTTTATAAACCGAGCCGAAGGCGAGGTTTGTAATTGCGCAAGGTATGCAAGAGCACTTTCTTAACGAAGTTTGAATACTATTTTTTCCCAGCCGGCCTCAGTGGAGCAAAATTTGACACTATAAAAATAATTCAACAGACTGTTAAAGTTGTTAAAGGTGACAATATCTTGCAAAATATGCAGCATGTTTTCAGATTTTATGCTGTTCTCAAAATGTTTCTAAACAGTTTTATTCATAAGTAACTCTGAAAACTTAAAAATTTTGTCGTTAAAAAATCGCTTTACTATTTATACTTTTTGAGGTTATGTCCACTGAGGTCAAACTGTCAAAGCAGTTTTGGTTGGATTAAAAAATTAAGCGCGGGCGCGCACCGTGATTTTTAGCCTCTCCTGTCGTGAGTACGCATGCGCGAGATGTTAATTTAATTCCTTCGAATGAAGGGCCACTCACGGGGCCACTTAAGGTTTCGTACTTAACTGCATCAAAAGGATGTGAACACTCACAGAATGCATTCCTAATTCCTCGTATGAACAGACTGTAACACAAGTCATAAAGTCAATTAACCGTCAACTATCAATATGTCAGCTGTCAGAATCAGCACGCGTCAGCAGTCAGCTAACATGCGGTACAGTTTCTTCATAAAAATTGCATCATTTACTTTCTTACCTAGGTGAGAAAAACGAACTTTCTTACCTCAGATGAGGTGAGCAATGCCTACTATTCTAACCGGCTGGGAGAAAAACATAGTGTACACCTCGGCACTGAAGTTCCTTTTTATCCCTCATGTGGTTTATTTGCCTTGGCCCTACGGGCCTCGGCAACTAAATCCACATTCGTGATAAAAAGTTATACTTCAGTGCCTTGGTATACAAACTACTATGACTATACCTCATAAATAATGTGTTTTTTATTAGACTGTACAGTAATTTAATTGGTAAAATGTGAAAAATAGCAGTGGTGCCAACATAATGTCAGTTTGACAGTGCAGATGTCAAGTAAATGAACTATAGTATGTTTTCAATTTCCCATATAATAATGCAATATCAATAACAATCTAAGTAGGACACATAAAAATTTACATGCAAACCATGGAGTAAGAGGGGTACATCTTACTTTATGATACAAACACAATTCAAAACCTACAAGGGTATAAGGTTTTAGACGTGTAGAATTACTAATCAACGGTGTTAAGAGGAATAGTTTGGAACACTGTCTCGAATCAGATCCCAAAAATTTCACGTCGTCCAAAATGGAATTCCTGAGAAACCCTGAGAACCTGGAATTGTTCTTTTCTAGTAGGCACAGTGGAAATAGAACTAAAAGTGACATAACACGGAAAAATGTGGGGGCCATTGGGCTAATAACATAATAGCAATTTATTATAAAAGACGATAAAGTTAAATTTTATCCACGAGTGAATCTTTTAACGTCGAGACGAAGTCGACACGTTAATGATTGATAAGATAAGAGTGGATAGAAATCACTTTATCGTCATGTATAATACAATATTTTTTTCTATAGCAAGAACTTTAACAATTTCAAAAGAAAAATATACGGTACCCCCCACCCAAGAAAAGCGCCCTTCCGTGCTTTCCAAGAATACTTCGATACTCAGCATCACTCCGGTTTGCTAATACAATGAAATGTTATGAACAAGTTATTTATAAAAAAAAACCATAAAAAAATTTTTTTGCCGACGACCATACCTCAAAAGTTGATGTTGTGCCTTCATTTTCGGAGGACCTATCGTATGAAAACGATCCAAGACTTAAGGAAGGTTTCTGGCGACCGGAATCGTGTACACATACGAACATACATACCCCGCACAGCACGTTTAGGCACCCCCCAATACGGGGGAGGGATCCAGTGGGCTGGGGTCTTCACCAAAAGATCCGCACAGCCGAGACGGAGATTTGATATAGTGGGTTCATTAGTCGGTTGGCACGAATTTTAGAGGTATTTGACTCAGAGTGGTTTTCGATTTGAGTGAATTTCAATAATAAGGACAGTCAATCACATTTCAAAATGTCAGTAGCTAGATTGTGTTTCTACGATAATACGAAGCTGTCATATTTCATTTAAACAAAAGTTAGAAAATTAAATTACTTTTTCCACTCCTGTAACTAAAATGGCATTTAACATACTAACATACACGTCGGTAAGTGACCCTTTCAATCATGCCTTCATAACCTGTGACTAAAGATCCTCTTAGTCACGTTGGCAACGACGTTTTAGTCACGGGGTGAAGTTAGGTTCGAACAGTATTTGCTGTATTAGCCACAGCCAAAACTAAAATCAAGTCAAGAGTTTTCAACAGTCAACTTTGACGTTTTGTCAAGCATAATTTAACCTAACCTAATATTAAAAATCTTCATGACATAATGTGATGTTATATTGCCTAAATTTGTGGTCGTAGAAAAAGTATAGTATGTAACACATTATACCGGGTGGCCATAAATACCTGAGATCCCGGTAGCCATGGAATTAGCTACTTATAAATGTTGGTTAGCATTATATATAATACGATAAGTATTGGTACCTATGTAATGTAATAAAATGCAATAAGAGGAGGGAAATGTGCCCTGGATTCTGCAGTTTAGCCTACGACTCGACTATAAAAATCTCCTGTTCTAACTCCATTACTTATTGCAATCTGAAATAATTTTTGACAGATAGAAATTTTAATTGTGATGACATTAATGACATTTAGTTTAGTTGGATTTATCACTTTAATAAAGCGGTGTTGATTCCAAAGGTGATGTGATATCAGATATTTATGGCCACCCGGTATAAACTCGTCTAGACACTCGATTATTAAACACTCGCTGCGCTACGCTCCGCCCTTGCAAAAAAAAAACTCGTGGCTAAAGTGACGTTTATAAATCTTGTTACATAATATACTATTATTTACCGTTGATGTTAAAGTGCTACTTTATCTACCCTTGGTGTTAAAGTAAAACTTGACATTTTGTTTTGAGTTTATAAAATCACACTTTAACATGTGCTATACAAAAAAAGATTAAATAGGTTCAAAACTAGAATAGGTATTTGACGTATCTATGAAGTTACCGATACCTATACTAAATTTCAAATAAGAATTCAGTAAGTGGCGCTCTAAACTCAAACTCAGTAAGGTCACTAGATTAATACACTAAAGTGTAGTAGTAGTATTTCTTGTGGGGAGACTGATGTCAAGTAAGTCGGCCTTCATAAGCCCTTTTTGCAAACCCCGTGCACAAGGTCTAGGCATGAAGAGTACCAAGTAGCAAGTACCTCAGTCCTACTTAGAATTTTGCCGAAACACTAAAGTGTAAGGTGCCGCCACAGAATAAACACCTAACGAACTCAAAAGCGACACTTGCGGCTGCGCCTTTGATGTTAGAGTAGCCGATTTCAGCTATGGCGGCCATATTGAAAGAGAGTAGATCAAGAATAATATGTTGGTGGCACTGTAAGTCAATGCCAAATTCGAGGTTAGCAGGTGCCAATTATTCTGGGTCCGTTAGGTGTTTTAGTCCAAGAGCCAGCAAAGGATTTCTTACAGTATTTTTAACAAGTCTGTAACTGAAAAATCACAAAAAGTAAACACCATACTTCCGGTTATGCAATTTTCTTCGAAAGCTTGCTGTCGCATCTAGATAGTACACAAAACTTATATATTGTAATGGTTCACTGCCCATAGAAATTCTGATTGCCTAATTAACTAAACGAATAAGGTCAACATGAGCACAGAAATAATATTTTATCTATCGCAAGATAATCAATACTTTAGATTAATAAGTGCACTTGATGTGAGCAGCAGTAACTAATAATTTGAGGGGTAGAAGTTAGCATGAAATAAAGCAGGTTTCAGAAGGGTTACATTCGGGGTTTCAGATATGATAAATGTTCGGAAGGGCTAACGCAATTTAATTTGTAACTGACGGAGTTAAGCTGATTAATATCAGACATAATGTGAATAAAATAATACAGAATAATTTGTTAAGTACAGAAAGAATATGAGCGTTATGTAGTAAAAGTGTAAGCCAGCAAAAGGCAAATTAGCTGAAAGGTAAACGAAACAGTGCTAGCAAAATAATAATTGTAAAGAGCAATGAAAATGGAAGGTAACCGATCGAAAGACAATTAGTGAGATGCTAAAGGAACTCCAAGTGTATCAGGTCATTATATACAAGAGTGATTTAAAAGCAGAGCAAGTGTAATGACATTTATTCCAAGAAAAAGACAATTTTAGTGGTTAGGCAAAGACATGATATCAAAACTGTAATCCATAAGGTTAAATATGTTATCAATCCTAATTTCCTTTATAAAAATTGAAAATCTAGTTGCTAAGTTACCAGACTGTCTTTTTTTTAGATAATAACCAAACAAGCTAGTAAAATTTGTGTTGGAGCCAGATTGTGCACTCAATTTATTACTTAAACTTATAAATAAAAAAGTCTTTAGTTATAGCAATTGTGTTTAAAGTTATTCACCAGTGTCCAGGGCATCTGTGGGTATAGTTTGCCAAGTGTTAACAGTGCCAAGTGAAGCAGTTGACACAACAAAGAAGCTGACCTGCTGTTAATTAATTAAAATAATTAACGGTGATAGCAAAGGACCTCAGATCAACCTGCTTGCTGCGCTTACTACACGGAAAATACTAGAATTTCCTGACACTTACCGCGTAGGCCGAACTAGCTCAAATTCGGTGGCCTTGGATCGTAGATTCTTATCAACTGTACCACCCTGGAAATACTTCAAAACAAAAACAATGGGCTCCAGGAATTATAAGATGATTCCGAAAATAATCAACCAACTACTGTTTAATCAGGTTTATTAAATATTTTAAAAAATTAAAACGATGGTGGTCAAAAGTAATGCAGTATAAATATTAAAATCAATGTCGTAGTCAACAAAGGTAAGTTATGTAATTTGTAGTGTATTCAAAAATTTGCTAAAATACACGCCAGCTAAATGAAGGTGACCACACGCATTAATGCAAATAACCCCTTTGGTGGGTCGTTAAATTAATTGTAATTGCAATGGAAATCGAATGATATGCATATCGCTGTCATTTAAAAAAAACGTTTGTGTCTAGGCTGTTGAAAGCAAAAACGTGGGTGCTCTTTTCAAAAGAGGTATAGAATACATATAAAAATCAGTAGCTTTAAATGCTAAATGTAATTAACTGTACAGACTTAACGAGCTATTAGATTTGCAATAAATTGAATTAATGGTAAAACCAGCCCGTGTAACTGTCCTTAATTAACCGAAACCACTAACCCCAATAATTCCTCGGAACCGCGCTGTCAAAGGGTCGCTACTGCAGGTTATTCAGCTGAATCAACGCCTAACGTGATGCAACGGCTTGTCAGGGGAAGCTGACAAAAAGGTCGAACGTTTTGCTCCTGACAGCATCGACGCTGAAGGCAGATAACATTCTTTAATGGTACAGGACACTAGCCTCCAGGTTTAAAATTATCGGATAAGAGCTGATTTTAAATCCATCGAGTGAAACTGTCGGTTAAGAGTTAAAGAAATGCAATTAATAGGAGAAAAGCAAACAGAAAAATGCCATCGTACCTGATTATAGTCAGCCCTTGGAAATAAAATTCTTTTAAAATTGGTTGAGTGCACGTACTCTTGACTAATAAAATCATCAAACCTCAGCCGCGCCCGGGCCCGAAATGTTGGGTTCAAAACGTTCCAACGGCCAGCGATAACAAATAGAGCGGGTCAAAAGTACATCGTGCGAACGATAGGAACTCAATACAGGTACAAAATGCGCTGGTTTGGAAAATTTAAGAATTAGAAATGCAATGGATTATAATTCAAATAAAAATATACAGGTTAGGCCTGAAATAATTTGGTAAATGGCGAAACAACTAAGCGGAGCCAAAAAATTGTTTTACAGTTTAGCCACCAGAAGGTTTCAATCAAGTGCGAGTAACTTTGAGAGGCTAATTCTAGAAGTATATAGCATCGTCCAGCGAAAATAGTGCTTGCTGCTTGTAGAGGGGACCTTCAGGAACCAGTACGTGATCCAACTAACAAGCCATTCCCAAGTGCATAATTCCCGTGGCGTCATTGGGGAGTGTATCCAGCATCCGAGAAGCGCCCGATTAAGGTAGGATTTTGCAGAAAGCCTTTGCTGCAGCGCCCTAATTCGCGGGGATCGTCGAGATTAGACTCTGCACGAGGTGGATATTTTAGTTGTCCGGATCCGTCCAACTGCGAGAAATTCAGTTAGCGTCCTTTGAAAATGCGGGATGAAGCGGCATTTTTCACTTTTGGCCGGATATCGAACAAAAGACGATCGCGCGTGGGTTGCGACGTCACACTAGAAACAAAACGAGCTTAGCAGTTCTTACGTCATAGTATTAATATTTACCTGATGCGTCTTTGTCTTTTTGGTGTTTTCAATTCAATTTAATGCTGTTTTTGCACTGCCAAATCATCATGTTTACTGAGTCAAATTTAGAGGTTAGCTATACGTCAGATGGAAATTGTGCATTTGCACGAAATATTTGATAGTATTTGTCATACAACGAGTTATTTGTCATACAAAGTTTTTCTAAATTTATGAACCTACGCCCTGAACCAAGTTTGTCTTATGTTCTACGGAGCTAAAACCGAAAAAAAAAGTGGATAAAAAAGCCTGGCCTACAACATTTATTTGGGGAAAATTGCAGAATCCGGGGCACATTCTCTTGCTATTGTTAATATTAATTATTATTAACCATGCTTCTCTAGTAACCATAACCAAAATTATAAGGGAAGCAAGTAAAAGGAGGAGAATTTGCCCCAGATTCTGCAGTTTAGCCTTTATTTGAATTTTATAGGGTAAAATTATTGTAAAACAGGAGCAATCAAACAATAGTATATTATGTTATTAGGAGCAAAAGTTATACTTTATGTAGCGTGGCTGAACGGTTTACCTGCCGACCTAGCGAGGCAGATAAGTACAGCTGAGCCACATAAAAGTACTTTTGCTCCGAATAACATATAGTATTTTTCTTCAAATGTTTATAACAAATTATTTACAACGTTGTTAACAAAGTCCGAAAAAAATACTTTATCTCGTCAGCGGAGAT
Source organism: Agriotes lineatus (assembly GCA_940337035.1). Taxonomy (NCBI): domain Eukaryota; kingdom Metazoa; phylum Arthropoda; class Insecta; order Coleoptera; family Elateridae; genus Agriotes; species Agriotes lineatus. The sequence continues at coordinate 10,557 of CALNHX010012209.1, forward strand.
AATAACTTTCTCTGTCGCTGACGAGCGGCAGATAAAGTGTTTATAGATGCCATGGCAATGCAGTGACAGTTTAGCATCACATTTTACTGACGTTTGAAGAAATAGTTATTTACGTATAGAAGGCCAAAATTTGAGGCCCGACGGAGGAGGACCTTTATTTGGCTAAGGGCGTAATATACTTCCGGCCTGAAGTACGTACAACGTTTTACGCACAACTGCATGGAACAAACACTTAGAATAAATTTAGGTTTTTTTAATGCCAAAAATTGTTACCACAGTGCCGGGCGGTAAAGTAATTTGCGGGCAGCAAAGTCACTTTACCGCCAGCAAATTTCCTTACCGCCCGCCGGGCTTAAAGTTGTACTTGCGGCCTTGGTAAGATGTAAACAATCATTTTCGGCCCGGTTGTGCGTAATAGTTATTTACGTATAGAAGGCAGGAAGAATAAGATTACGCTCGAAGCCAAAATTTGAGGCCCAACGGAGGAGGACTTTTATTTGGCTAAAGGCGTAATCTACTTCAGGCCTGAAGTACGTACAACGTTTTACGCACAACTGCATGGAACAAACATAAATTTAGGTTTTGTTTAATGCCAAAAATTGCTCCCACAGTTAAGGTGCCGGGCGGTAAAGTTATTTGCGGGCAGCAAAGTTACTTTACCGCCCGCGTTTTGATTTACCGCCAGCAAATTACATTACCGCCCGCCGGGCGTAAAGTTGTACCTACTTGCGGTCGTGGTAACTAAGATGTACACTTTCATTTTCGGCCCGGTTGTGCGTAAAACATATTTTCCCAATGTAAAACTAAGTTTTAAGGTCACTAGATCAACACACTAAAGTGTAAGATGCCGCCATCAGTAATTTTGATATCCTTTTACGATAAAGGAAGTATTGGATTCACCCCAAAAATTCGAAATTGAGTTTTCAGCAGATCTTTACGTTTTCGAGTCTCCTGAACACAAAAAACATGTTTTTGTTTATTGGTCTGTCTGTCTCTGTGTATGTCTGTGAACAGAATATCTCAAAAACGAAAAAAGGTATGATGTTGAAACTTCGTATTGTAACAGTCCCGCCTAATAAAATATAATAGTAGGTTCTATACTTCACCCCAAAAATTCGAAATTGAGTTTTCAACAGATCTTCACGTTTTAGAGTCCCCTGAACCCAAAAAACATATTTTTTTTCATTGGTCTGTCTGTCTGTCTGTGTGTCTGTATGTGAACAGAATATATCAAAAACGAAAAAAGGTATGGCGTTGAAACTTCATATATAAGTGTTGTGTACTATGTAGATGCAACAGCAAGCTTTTTAAGAAAATCGCATAACCGGAAGTAGGTGTTTACTCTTATGATTTTTCAGTTTTTTTCAATTTTTTCAAAACGGCTATACCGATTTTTTTCAAACTCCACATTTTTATTAAATTTTTAATGTGTATTGATGTGAGATAAGTGATTTTCCAGTTGAATACTTTTAAAATGGGCTTCTTTTGTTTTTTTTATATTTTTTTTATTAACTCCTATTTTAAATAGAACACCATGTATATTATTACATTTTTGAATTCAGCTTAAAATTCTAGAGAAAATTTGTATCTTTAACCAACGCTCTATTTTGCACCGTTTTTGTAGAATTGGTAATTTTTGAAAATTTTTGATAAATGATAAAAATTTAAAATCAAATTTTTGGTTAATTATAAGATCACTGTAAAAGGAAGTTGTGTGCGTGTATCACACCAGGTTTTTTAAATAAAATTAATTAATTGCAAAAAATAACCCTTTATAATTATTAAGTTTCAACTGAACATCGCCTGTCGAACTCAGGGCAAATTAAAAGAGTGGAATAATAATTACGACAAATAGATGGTTTATTGCCCTTTTCTTATTTTATCTATCTGTACTAATTTCGGTTTTAGCTCCGTAGAACATAAGACAAACTTGGTTCAGGGCGTAGGTTCATAAATTTAGAAAAACTTTGTATGACAAATAACTCGTTGTATAACAAATACTATCAAATATTTCGTGCAAATGCACAATTTCCATCTGACGTATAGCTAACCTCTAAATTTGACTCAGTAAACATGATGATTTGGCAGTGCAAAAGCAGCATTAAATTGAATTGAAAACACCAAAAAGACAAAGACGCATCAGGTAACTATTAATACTATGACGTAAGAACTGCTAAGCTCGTTTTGTTTCTAGTGTGACGTCGCAACCCACGCGCGATCGTCTTTTGTTCGATATCCGGCCAAAAGTGAAAAATGCCGCTTCATCCCGCATTTTCAAAGGACGCTAACTGAATTTCTCGAAGTTGGACGAATCCGGATAACTGGAATATCCACCTCGTACACAGTCTAATCTCGACGATCCCTGCGAATTAGGGCGCTGCAGCAAAGGCTTCCTGCGAAATCCTACCTTAATCGGGCGCTTCTCGGATGCTGGATACACTCCCCAATGAAGCCACGGGAATTATGGCTTGTTAGTTGGAATTTCTGCACGTACTGGTTCTTGAAGGTTCCCTCTACACGCAGCAGGCATTATTTTTGCTAGACGATGCTATATACTTCTGGAATTAGCCCCTCGAAGTTATTCGCACTTGATTGAAACCTTCTGGTGGCTAAACTGCTTCACTTGGCACTGTTAACAATTGGCAAATTATATTCACAGATGCCCTGGACACTGGTGAATAACTTTAAACACAATTGTTATAACTAAAGACTTTTTTATTTATAATTTTAAGTGATAAATTGAGCAGCACAATCTGGCTCCAACACAAATTTTACAAGCTTGTTTGTTTATTATCTAAGAAAAGACAGTCTGGTCACTTAGCAACTAGATTTTCAATTTTTATAAAGGAAATTAGGATTGATAACATATTTAACCTTATGGATTACAGTTTTGATGTCATGTCTTTGCCTAACCACTAAAATTGTCTTTTTCTTGGAATAAATGTCACTACATTTGCTATGCTTTTAAATCACTCTTGTTTATAATGCAGTGATACACTTGGAATTTCTTTAGCATCTCACTAATTGTCTTTCGATCGGTTTACTTCAATTTTCATTGCCCTTCGCAATTATTATCTTGCTAGCACTGTTGCGTTTACCTTTCAGCTAATTTGCCTTTTGCTGGCTTACACTTTTACTACATAACGCTCATATTCTTTCTGTACTTAACAAATCATTCTGTATTATTTTATTCACATTATGTCTGATATTAATCAGCTTAACTCCGTCAGTTACAAATTAAATTGCATTAGCCCTTCCGAACATTTATCATATCTGAAACTCCGAATGTACCCCTTCTAAAACCTGCTTAATTTCATGCTAACTTCTACCCCTCAAATTATTAGTTACTGCTGCTCACATCAAGTGCACTTATTAATCTAAAGTATTGATTATCTTGCGATAGATAAAATATTTTTTCTACTCCTTTATTAGTAAATTGCTCATTAAGCACTGTTTACTTGATTAGTAAAATCGTTGTTACAAACAGTGTTACGTAATGATAATGACTAACACGTAATTTTTTTTATTACGTTACAGTTAGCTTCTGTTGTTTGTACGAAGCGGTGTAGGGATGTGACTGCAGCCGCCTAATTTTTAAGATGGTGTGACAGATAGTTTGACAGTTAATAAAATATTTCTTTTTCGTTTAACGAAATGAGTGTGATCGTAGAAAAAGTATAGTACGCAACTCGAGCTATAGAGCAATTACACGCTCGTGGAATTACACACGCGTAACTTTTTCAACTCGCGTGTAATATGCTTCCTACAGCTCTCGTTGTGTAATATACTATAATTCGGTGCTCATGGTGACCGCATTCGTTTAGTTAATTAGGCAATCAGAATGTCTATGGGCAGTGAACCATTACAATATATAAGTTTTGTGCTTTCGAAGAAAATTGCATAACCGGAAATATGGTGTTTACTTTTTGTGATTTTTCAGTTTTTTCGATTTTTTCAAAAACGTCTGTAACGGTTTTTTTCAAATTTTAAATTTTTATTACATTTTTAATGTGTATTGATGTGATAGGTGGTTTTCCAGTTGAATACCTCTAAAATGGGTTTCTTTTGTTCTTTTTCTATTTTTTTAATTAACGCCAATGTTAAATAGAACACCCGGTATATTATTACACTTTTTAATTCAGTTTAAAATTTTTGCGAAAATTTGTCTCTTCAACTAACGCTCTAATTTGTACGGTTTCTGTAGAATTTGTAATTTGTGAAAATTTGTGACAAATGCTTAAAAACTAAAAATCAAATTTTTGGCTAATTATTATAAGATCACTGTAAAAAGAAGTTGTGTGCGTGTATCACACCAGATTCTTTTTATATCTATCCTTGTCGCACAATTTTCTCCAACTGGGGATAAAAACACAATCTAACAATCATTGCCTGCTGAATTGTTTGACAAACGTCACTGGCCTTTGTCACAATAATAAGTGACATAACCTAACAAATTCCTGACTTTACAGCAGTTCCATTACAGCATTACACCAAAAAGAAAATCCCCAAAAACTAGTGTCTTCCCTATTGCACTTGGAAAATTTGTACTTGTTATTTTTATCTCACAATTTTCTCACATTCTTACGCGAGGTATGGAATGGCGGTACCACAAAATAAATAGTCCAAGAGCCAGCAACGGGTTTGCTTACAGTATTTTTAACAAGCGTGTAACTGTTATGGACGGTTCCTTTGAATATACTGAGAAGGAAACCCGAAATCTGACAAGCCTGCGGTGTGGTTTTGCCCCCCTTGCGTCCTTAAAGGATGGAAAAAATAATAAGAAAAAAGTATAATAACAAGTCTGGCTCTTTGCTATGTTAAAGGTAATAATATCTTATGTAAGTAAAAAGATTGACAGACGCTTTTGCGGGTGGTTAGTTTACCCCAGATTCACATAAAGTTGCATAATAAACTTAACAACTTAACCATTTACTGTAAAATAACGAGAGATCCAAAAAAACTGATCCTCAGCGGGCTGTGGAGTTTCAAACATGTGAATAATAAGTTGGTGGCACTGTAAGTCTGTCAAATTCGAGTTTACCAGGTTAGGTTTTCCGTCAGTTTTGACACAGACTGACGCAAAATCTAACCTGCTAACCTCGAATTTGACATAGTGTTATCAACATATTATTCCTAGGTTTTGTCAGTTTTGAACCATTATTTTTTTCCGCCCTTCAAGGACGCAAGGGCTAAAACCACCACCGCAGGCTTGCCAGACTTCGGGTTCCCTTCTCAGTATATTCAAAGGGACCTTCCATAACAGTTACAGACTTGTTAAAAATACTGTAAGAAATCCGTTGCTGGCTCTTGGACTAAAACACCTAACGGACCCAGAATAATTGGCTCTTGCTAACCTCGAATTTGGCACTGACTTACAGTGCCACCATATATATAATACACATATATTGCTGGTAGGGCCTGGAAACTTCAGAAAACATTACGGCGCCGACATAGTCTCACTTGGAGTATAACGCGTCTCGTGCGCATGCGTGAGAATTCGAACTCCGCCTTTAGAAGCGAATTTTAAACTTGACCACTTCCCCATTGGGCGGACGGCGCCGCGCCGCCGCGCTTGCGCACAGCTCACCGTATACATGAAGGAGTTGGTTGTGTGTCGCACTTCATCGGTGAGTTTCCCACTCATAGCCGCTAGCAATATAGTAAGTATTAGATATATGAGTGCCACCAACATATTATTCTTGATCTACTCTCTTTCAATATGGCCGCCATAGCTGAAATCGGCTACTCTAACATCATATATCTAATACTTACTATATTGCTAGCGGCTATGAGTGGGAAACTCACCGATGAAGTGAGACACACAACCAACTCCTTCATGTATACGGTGAGCTGTGCGTAAGCGCGGCGGCGCGGCGCCGTCCGCCCAATGGGGAAGTGGTCAAGTTTAAAATTCGCTTCTAAAGGCGGAGTTCGAATTCTCACGCATGCGCATGAGACGCGTTATACTCTAAGTGAGACTATGTCGGTGCCGTAATGTTTTCTGAAGTTTCCAGGCCCTACCAGCAATATATGTGTATTATATATATGTCTAACATCAAAGGCGCAGCCGCGAGTGTCGCTTTTGAGTTCGTTAGGTGTTTATTCTGTGGCAGCACCTTACACTTTAGTGTTTCGGCAAAATTCTAACTAGGACTGAGGTACTTGGTACTTTGCATGCCTAGACCTTGTGCACGGGGTTTGCAAAAAGGGCCTATGAAGGCCGACTTACTTGACATCAATCTCCCCACAAGAAATACTACTACTACACTTTAGTGTATTAATCTAGTGACCTTACTGAGTTTGAGTTTAGAGCGCCACTTACTGCATTCTTATTTTAAATTTAGTATAGGTATCGGTAACTTCATAGATACGTTAGATACCTATTCTAGTTTTGAACCTATTGAATCTTTTTTTGTATAGCACATGTTAAAGTGTGCTTTAATAAACTCAAAACAAAAGGTCAAGTTTTACTTTAACAGCAAGGGTAGATAAAGTAGCACTTTAACATCAACGGTACATAATAGTATATTATGTAACAAGATTTATAAACGTCACTTTAGTCACGAGTTTTTTTTTTTGAACGGGCGGAGCGTAGCGCAGCCAGTGTTTAATAATCGAGTGTCTAGACGAGTTTATATAATGTGTTACATACTATACTTTTTCTACGACCACAAATTTAGACAATATAACATCACATTATGTCATTAAGATTTTTAATATTAGGTTAGGTTAAATTATGCTTGACAAACGTCAAAGTTGACTGTTGAAAACTAACTTGATTTTAGTTTTGGCTGTGGCTAATACAGCAAATACTGTTCGAACCTAACTTCACCCCGTGACTAAAACGTCGTTGACAACTTCAGCCCGTGACTAAGCGGATCTTTAGTCACAGGTTATGAAGGCATGATTAAAAGGTCACTTAGCGACGTGTATGTTAGTATGTTAAATGCCATTTTAGTTACAGGAGTGGAAAAAGTAATTTAATTTTCTAACTTTTGTTTAAATTAAATATGACAGTTTCGTATTATCGTAGAAACCCAATCTAGCTACTGACATTTTGAAATGTGATTGACTGTCCTTATTATTGAAATTCCCTCATATCGAAAACCACTCTGAGTCAAATATCTCTAAAATTCGTGCCAACCGACTAATGAACCCACTATATCAAATCTCCGTCTCGGCGGTGCGGATCTTTTGGTGAAGACCCCAGCCCACTAGATCCCTCCCCCGTAGTGGGGGGTACCTAAACGTGCTGTGCGGTGTATGTATGTTCGTATGTGTACACGATTCCGGTCGCCAGGAACCTTCCTGAAGTCTTGGATCGTTTTCATACGATAGGTCCTCGGAAAATGAAGGCAACATCAACTTTTGAGGTATGGTCGTCAACAAAAACAATTTTTTTAGGTTTTTTTGAAGTTGGCATGTGCATATAATTTTTGTACTAGGGATACTGTATTTTGTTTTGCAAAGGTTTCCACACCTGTATACAGGCAGATTTTAATTTAAAAATGACAATTAATATTTCTGATTGTCAGTGTCAAAGTATATATTTTCTAGAAATTCTTATCCGAAGTTTTATAAAAAGTAATAAAAATACCTATTAATAACCGCTACGTCAATAGTATCCAACACAGTACTTGTATAATACCCTTAAAAGTAGTTAATTACAACATTTATGACCGATGGGATGTAAATGTCACACATTTAACCTATTTGTATTAGTAACTTTTTGTAAATACATTCCTAGACAAAGATAAATTCTGGAATTACACTTATGAAATTTTGGAAATCAAAGGCCACTTTGTGTTTTTATGGTTACTGAACAGACTATATGACTATAGTCCATTTACTTGACATCTGCACTGTCAAACTGACATTATGTTGGCACCACTGCTATTTTTCACATTTTACCAATTAAATTACTGTACAGTCTAATAAAAAAACACATTATTTATGAGGTATAGTCAAGACATTTTTTTTATTTGACACTGACAGTGCAGATGTCAAGTAAATGGACTATGGATGTAATTCATTTTTTCTACGGTCACCTCTAAAACTGACTATTAATAGCTCACTGTCAATGCGAAAAGTTAGCGATTCACACATTTTTTCCCTAGTAACCATTTTAACATCGCAACCACGTAAACAATGTCTTAATGAAATAATCGCGTCACTTCATTTCACTTTACGCATCGCCATGGCTAACCTGATTATTATTGTAATTCGTCATTTTTCTGGAACTGGCTAAAATTATTGACAATTGCATCACGGCGCGTCCATCATCACACAACAGTTTTATTGAGTTTAAGAGTTTTTGTGAAGTTGAAGATGGAATCTGAAGATAATTGCACCCCGCCTGAAGTATGAAGTATGAAGCCGGGGTCGGTAGCTCAGTGGTAAGCATCCTGACTACTGATCTAAGGGTCGCGAGTTCGATTCCCGGTCCCGGTGAGGTTTTCAAAAATAAAAAAAATGCATATGAAAGCTTCTACAGAATGCCATCATTAGGAAGTGATGTAAAGCCGTGGGTCCCATGTTACTACGATGTGTAACATGTAAAAGATCCCTTGCTAGGGTTGGAACTCCTTAGTCTCGGCAAAATTCTAAGTAGGACTTTGACCATATGACCAAAGCAGTCGGTGTCTAAGGTACCTGGTACTCTGCATGCCTAGACCTTGTCCATTAACAAAACAAACAAACAAACAAACATTTTAACATCGCAACCACGTAAACAATGTCTTAATGAAATAATCGCGTCACTTCATTTCACTTTACGCATCGCCATGGCTAACCTGATTATTATTGTAATTCGTCATTTTTCTGGAACTGGCTAAAATTATTGACAATTGCATCACGGTGCGTCCATCATCACACAACAGTTTTATTGAGTTTAAGAGTTTTTGTGAAGTTGAAGATGGAATCTGAAGATAATTGCACCCCGCCTGAAGTATGTGAAGCGGCCCAGACAACAACCAATTGAGTTGTTGCCGGCCAAATCGCGCGGCCTTTATGAACGGCGGTACGACGACTTCATCAAATGGTGTGAATCGAAATTCCAATTATTTAACAATTTTGTCATTTATTTAGGACCGTAGAAAAAATGTTGTATGTATTTCGAGTGTAAAAAGCCATTTTGGTATTCGGTTGCATTTTCGCGCCTCGCTACCGCTCGGCACGAAACTCGCATCCTCATACCAAAATGGCTCTCTTTACACACTAAATACATAATAGTATATTACATACCGAGGTGGAAAGTGTTTCATTACTGTCGAGAGATTAGGTAGTTTACCGAGACGCGTAGCGTCGAGGTTAACTTTATCTCGAGACAGGGATGAAACACTTTCCACCTCGGTATGTATACTATTTTATTTGCAATCATCTAATTTTAAAAATAACTACAATTGAATTCTGAATAATAGATATTTTGATGTGGCTAATATTTTTGTTACCATGAAAACAACCCACTCAATGTTTTGTTACCATGGAAACACCCCACTCTTCAGGTATGTAATATTTTTCGGGGTATGTAATAATTTCCTGGCTAGTTCAAGTAATCATCTAGTTCCCAGCTGTTGTCATGTCATGAAATTGACACATTACAATGTGATTGCGAATAAATATCTATTAAGACACCCGGTATGACCTTTATAACACTTTTTTCTACTCCTTTATTAGTAAATTGCTCATTAAGCACTGTTTACTTGATTAGTAAAATCGTTGTTACAAACAGTGTTACGTAATGATAATGACTAACACGTAATTTTTACTTTCTCGCATACGGTAGTATAGAGAAAGTATTGTAATCGTCAAAAAAATCGACTTCGAGATTTTGACGAATCTTGACGTTTTAGACCTCCTAGAGTCCGAAAAAACCATTTTTCGAATTATGTCTGTGTGTGTGTATGTGTGTGCGTGTGTGTGTGTGTGTGTGTGAACACGATAACTTAAAAACGAAATAAGCTAGACCCTTGAAATTATGTACATAGTCATTATTCAAAATTTTTAGATTCCTGTCAAATTTTGAGCGAAATCGGTTAACCGGAAGTAGCACTTTACCTAAACAGGTAGCGGTACCTATTCAAGTAACGTACCAGTTTGCTTCGAGATATTTGAACAAAATTTTGTACATACATTTCTTATGTAGAAAAACTACCAGATATTACATTTGAGCATGATCGGTTAACCGAAAGTGGCATTTTACCTAAACAGGTAGCGGTATCCATTCAAGTAAAGTACCAGTTTGCTTCAAGGTATTTGCACGAAATTTTGCGCATACATTTATTATATAGAAAAACTCCCAGATATAAAATTTCAGTATGATAGGTTAACCTAAAGCGGCACTTTACCTAAACAGGTAGTGGTTACCTGAAAATGTAATTTTATCGCTGTATGGTATATACATTGCAATAAACTTTTCAAATTTGCTAGAAAACAAGGCGAATGCGAGAAAGTCTAGGGGAGCACACTCCCGATTTTATTTTTATTACGTTACAGTTAGCTTCTGTTGTTTGTACGAAGCGGTGTAGGGATGTTACTGCAGCCGCCTAATTTTTAAGATGGTGTGACAGATAGTTTGACAGTTAATAAAATATTTCTTTTTCGTTTAACGAAATGAGTGTGATCGTAGAAAAAGTATAGTACGCAACTCGAGCTATAGAGCAATTACACGCTCGTGGAATTACACACGCGCCGCTACGCGGCTTGTGCGTAACTTTTCCAACTCGCGTGTAATATGCTTCCTACAGCTCTCGTGTAATATACTATTACCTCGTCAAATCAAGTTACATAAGTTGTCACTTTTATGACGTTTGAAAAAATAGTACAATAATTAATTTTTTCGTATATTATACGTTGTGGTGTTAAGGATAGAAATTATTTGTTCTAAAAGCGGGAATTTTTAAGTGAAGAAAGGAGAAAATTTTCTTTGATGTTGGCAACGCTGATTTCCAGCATTTCAGATAAACATAACTAGGAATTTGCAGTGTAGCTCTTATTTCTATAACCGTAAATACGAGATCACATTAGTTATTACATAATATTACAAATTTCTATTTTAACACCCTTTTCTAACTAAAGTTTACCTAATGCATCCCCAGTACGTTGCGAAATCAAACATATTCCGAATTATTGTAAAACCTCTTATTTGTAGAACATCAAAAATTGCTGGTACCAGCGATGGCATTCGTAGAGATGTTCTCCACACATTTTTCAATGCAGGTCCTGTGAGTCTAGATCTTATTGAACCAAACTTTTATCTGGGCAATCTGTCTGCTGCTACTGATATAAACACAATATCGAAACATCGCATAACACACATTCTAACAATAGACACCTGCCCTCTGCCTCGTCACATATTAGAACTGAAAAACATAACTACTAAGTTTATACAGCTCTCAGATTTACCAAAAGAAGACTTATTAAAGCATTTGGATGATACAAAAGATTTCATAAACGTGGGTCTTTTACGAGGGGTGGTATTAGTCCATTGCTATTATGGAGTATCTCGTAGTGCAACTGTTGTGATAGCATTTATTATGCAAAAGTATCAGTTATCATATGCCGAAGCTTTTGAAAAAGTAAAATCGAAGCGATCCATTGTCTTCCCAAATCAAGGATTTGTGGCGCAACTCAAACTGTATAAAGATATGGGATATAGAATAGATAAGAACCATATGAAATATAAAGTTTATCGTTTAGGAATGGCAGCTGATAAAGTTAGACGGGCAAAATATTACCACAAGACTTCTTTGATTTGATAAAGCCAGATCCTGGGGTCATTAGAATACAACCAGAACCTAACGTTTATCGCTGCAAAAAATGTCGCCGGATCTTAGCGTCTGAATCAAATTTAATCACTCACCAAGATACACAATCAACTGCTAGGAGCTTCTGCACAAAAACATACTTTATAGAGCCCTTGTCCTGGATGAATAATATTACACAATCCACACAGGGCAAGCTGCATTGCCCGAAATGTGGCGTAAAGCTTGGCTCGTTTAGTTGGATTATGGGCTGTCAGTGCCCATGTGGTTGTCAGGTAGCTCCAGCTTTCTATCTTACACCGTCCAAAGTTGATTGGACCAATGTTGTTAAGAATGTAGAAGTAACTATATAAAAAGCAAATATTTTAATAATCATGAAATATGTCGTTTTGTATATATATATCGGAATTGGAAGTTGCCTGCCCATTTTTGAGAAATTTTATGAAAAAACGTTTACCCCTGATACGATTTTAAATGTATTTGACTTTATATAAGTACGACGCTGTTATGAAGTACAATAATGAAAACAGTATTATATAATAGTTCCTTTTTATTCGTATGGTCATTTTCATCTCCACGCTGTAGCTTATATATTAGATTCTCCCACTATATGCTAAAGAGAAACATTCTATTTATCATGCACAAGCATGTTATTGTACACAATTACAATTAGTTCTAAGATAGGTTTATTTGTTAATACGCAGGATTGTATTTATCAATAAAAATATTTAATTGAATGTGATATTAAACTCCAAGGTGTACCTGTTGCTTCTCAGAATAAAATATTTAAAAACCGTTGTAGTTAATTCATTTGATTTTTAGATGAATATTAATGCAAATTAAATGTCAATGAATAAAAATGATCTCGTCATCTTGTGGCGCATTTCTTTTGTTACGATACACAGTATAGTATCAAGTAATAGTAATTTACGATGCAAGTAACGTTATCAAGCTTTTTACATTACAAGAGAATAGTTTGAATGAACGAGCGACGTTAGGAGCGAGTTCTTTAAAATTCTCGAGTAATGTAGAAAGCAGATAACGTTACGTATATCGTAACACGGTTTATTTTATCCTAAAATACTAATCTTTTTAAAAAATAGGAAAATGATTATTACTGACACTTACAACAGCGAGTGGTGGTATCACTAGTAAGATAAAAACTTAATACTGTATTGTTGGTAGCACTGTCAGGTTATGTTAAATTTGAGATTTTCAGGTTAAGTTTTGCGTCAGTTTGTATCAAATAACAAACAAAACCTAACCTACTAACATCGAATTTGACATAGACTGACAATACACTTCAGTGCTGTCAACATGTGACTAAATGCTAATAAAGTATCGTTATGTTATTTTTCTTAACAACACTAGTGCTGTTAAATGCATCTTAACGCAACTAGTTGCTAAGGAGTTAGTGTCATAATAACATAATAGGATAAAATAAATTAAATTTACATTAGCAATTAGAACAACTAAATACACTCCCACGAGCTAACTTAATGGCTCAATGATCATGAGAAGATTTCACCCATTTGTAACATTCAGTAGTCTTCAAGAGTAGGTAGCTATCTCGATTCAGTCGAGTAAATCTTATGTGATTTAGGCTTCAGTTTTCTAAAAATTGGTTCATTCAGTAGAGACACGTCCATATTAATTCAACGGAGTGCTATTAAGATCAGGAGCAGCAGTTTACAGAAAATAAAATTCTATTCAGATCAAATTAGGAAACTAGCTTAGTGGTGCAGTGAAGTGAAGAAAGAAGTACAGAAGAAGAATGCATTGTGAAAGAAATATTTCAACACAAAGTCAACAGAGAATTACAAAAAGTATAAATAACAAAGAAAGATAGCAAAAGATATTGTTTTCTAATAAAAAAGGACTTAGGAAGGATTTGGAAAAAAACTCCAAAACGACAGTAAAGCAAACACATTTATATAATAATATGCTTTTTTGATATATAATCAAGAGGTGAGGAATCAGGAAGACCCTGTTCTTCCCCCCGTACCGCAACATTTACAAAAATATTTTATCTATAGTAATTAAATAAATTAGCTGCGAAAAGCGATTTATAATTAATAATTGAAAATTAGTAACTGTTGATACTAACTAATAACACAATAAAAAAATATAAAATAGAAAACTAGCAGAGAGAACCATCTGAGACCAATCATATAAACCCTAAACGTCCATAATAAAGTGTTTAAATTTTCTTTTAAATAATTCAGGAGTAACTGACATTAATTCAACATTTTTAATACTATTCCAAAACTTTGCGAAATCATATCTAAAAGACCGTTTTAAAAACGTACAGCTGAAGAAGGGGATGGACACTAAACCTCGGTTTCGTAAATTTAGATGATGAACATCTGTACGGAAACTGATTTTATTATATAAATATGGAGGTGTCCGTTTATACAGAATTTTGTGATAGAAACACGCCCCATGCAACAGCCTTCTACTCATATTCATCCAACCGGCCACAAGTAACTTAAGCGATATATGGTCGTATTTTCTAATGCCAAAAATTAAGCGAAGACAAGAGTTTTGTACTCTCTGGATCCTCACGGCATCACATGAATCCAGACAAGAGCCATACACAATATCACAATAATTAAAATGTGACAGAACCATTGAGTCGCAAAGAATTGTTTTTTACACAGTCTTGTATTTGCAGAATATTATTACCTACCAAGTTAAATAACTGTATTTTTCTGAGCTTTCTTTCTTAAATTATCTTTGCCAAAAATTATAACTGTCGACTTAGAGGGGTTAATTTTAAGCGAATGTTCTTTGGGTATATCTATTGGACTATTTAAATCATTATTAATATGAGTTAATGCAATATCCATTTGACTAAGTGAGAAAGAATAAGTGATAATTGCAATTTTTTATTGCTGTGTAAAAGTTAGTTGTATATAAAGTATACAAAAGCGGTCCTAGAATAGATCCCTGTGGAACACCCCTATCAAGAGTTAAGGCATCAGACACAGCACCCTCCAAAACAACCCTTTGGCTTCTGTTATTCGAGAAATTTGATATAAGGTCAACAGCACCAGCTTCAAAACCTACGAAACAGAGTATGGCCTTAAGTGTATCATGGTTAAGCATATCAAAGGCCTTGGAGTAATCAAGTAAAACTAGAACAGTGATATTATTTCGATCAGTAGCAGTTATACAGGGACATCAAAAATGATTTCAAACCACGTGACCACATTTTTGAATTTAGCGCCAATATAATTTTGTTTCCACTAGTGGCAGCAATGAAACACCTGAACGTTCACTTGTAATATTCATTGACGGCAATTTTGACATTACGTTTTTTGTTAAGACATTTTGACTTTTGTGTTTATAAAGGACCATTATTCTAACGTTCTTTTGAGATGTACTGTAATGATCGCAGTTCCAAATATTATGTAAAAATAATTAATAAGATAAATAAATAGGGACGTATCACACAATTTACACTTTAAATGGTTTTAATAAAAACTTCTGTCATATCTCAGGGCTCATTAAAATAATGTTGTAATTACCTGCTAAATAAATGGTTTATTGCTCTTATGTATTTTATTTATTTGCAATTAATTAAAGCAAAGTTCCGGTCTAGCATGAAATAACTCTAGTCTCAGGGGCAAGTTCAACAGCTTGCATTACAATTATTTTTTTGTATGACAAATTCACTAGTATGGCAATTGCTTAAATTCGTTTCTGCCAACTGTTACCTCAAATTGACTGTAAACACAAAGATGATCAGCACGTATGAAAAATTTGTGTAATTTGAACTCCAAACACCAAAAATGGCAAAATTAACATCAGGTAAATACAATGTAATTGATGTGACGTAATTTCCGGCTAACCTGGTTTTGTTTCAGTGACGCAAACCGACGCTCTGATCTGATTTTGTTTAATTTCCTGCCTGGGACCAAACTTCTGGCTTCGGTCGCAAAATGAAAGGATGCTAGCTCTGTAGCTGGGACCACGTTCACGACATTGTACGATGTCCAATCTTGATGCAACTTTGACTTTACGGGCATTCAGCAACAGCTTCCCTGTGAATTTTACCTTGCAAAGGGCTGCGTATGCTGGCTTCATCCAATCAAAGGACACACTTGGTGACGGCTCTCTCCTCCAAATTTCTACACCCAGGCACCAATGAAAGCCTGCTTTAAGCGCAACACATACAATTCTTGCTGGCCGATACCTCCAAGTAGTCGAAAAGGGGCTCCGAAGTTGATCGCACTTGGGCAAATCCTGCAGCTGGCTATCCCTCTTTACTGGGAACTGTTATCACTATGAAAATTACACTTAAAGATGCCCTGCACACTGGTGAAT
>CALNHX010012210.1:0-26640 GCA_940337035.1 Agriotes lineatus
GTTCCCAATCACTTATAATAATGCAGAAGACTAAAAGCCGTGTTTACACAACTAAAAGTACCATAGTTGCGTTCCACCATTTCTATTTTCTGGTTTTTGTAAACAAACTTCCCTTAACTTTTAATAGCGATATTATCACAGAATACAATTATTTATTATGCATATTTTTTGTGTTTTTTAAAACTATTGACTCAGCTCTGAAGGCAAGTGCACTTTGGTTAATGTTCATATCTGCTTATTGAATGCTCCCAAAATTGAAGAAGGCGTGTCTTTAAAGTTGAGGCTACATAACCTACAAAATTTCAGATTGGCCTGGCAATAACTAATGTGTTCTAGCAGTGGCTACAAGTATTAATTCTGTGATAATGGTCTGCTGTGCATCAGATTGTAGTACAAAGCAAGGTAAGGGAATAGCGTTGTTCAGATTTCCCAAAAGTTTGCAACAACGACATTATTGGTCTAAATTTTGCAATTGGGTTCCGACTAATGCTTCACGGTTACGCCACAAGCTGAAAGGAGTTTCATTCGTAAGTTATTTGTCCTATTATAATCCATAATGTGTGTTACAATTTATAAATTCTAGCAGGAAACCGAAGAAGCAATGGATTCGGGAGTATGTTGTGAACCAAGTAACACACGTTTCTGCAGTGCTCGGTATATTATTCCTTTTTTAAAATGTCGATGAAAACTAGAGCAGCTTCTTCTGTTAGTGATTGTAGTGTAGACGCTACCAAAATCGCAAAGCAAGTTGTTGCACTTCTATTGCAATCCAATGACTTTAAAGTTGTCGTGAATAAAGTAATTTCCGACACGTTGCACGACTTAAAGGCAAGACGTAAAATTAGCAAAGCAAGATGCAGATTTAGACGTTTTGTTTATAAATTGCAAGTGTTTATGTGACATGTGACACTCACAGGTAACACGACACACGAAAACTAATCCTGTTGACAGGTGACAAATCAAACGATTTTTTCAAAAATCTAGGAAAATTTCGATATATTGTTTGTAAGGGTCCTGATATGGAACGCGTATGAATGCTATTCACTGACATGGCAAATAAATATGACTTAACTATTGATAAAAAATAGATTTGATAACATGTAATAACATTTTATGGTCAAAATTTATTTAAAAACAATTTAAATTCAAACACATTTAGTAAATTTATTCAGAAAATGTATAATGGTTACAAAAAGATTATTTCTATATTAAAATAAAGACACTTAAAACATTTTTCCCGCTGCTGTTCATGTAAGTCAGTGATACAGCCTTAGTAACAAAACGTGTAAGTCGGTGATTATATTTGTTTGCTGCTTTTTCTTGACAACGGAACTTAATATTATTATTAAGTTCCTAGGATAATAAAATTAGCAAAGCAAGATGCAGATTTAGACGTTTTGTTTATAATTGCAAGTGTTTATGTGACGTGTGACACTCACAGGTAACACGACTCACGAATATTAATCCTGGTGTCAGGTGAAAAACCAAACGATTTCTTTCAATAATCTAGAAAAATTTTGATAAGCAGCGGGAAAAATATAATAAGATGACTAGGAATGTATCGCCTATTAATATTTTGGGCAGGCCTACCTCAAATGTTAATAGCTATTAAAAGAAGCTTATGAAGCACGTACTCTGCACTCCTTTCCACACCACCATGAAGTAGAGTTGACGGCACGTTTTTTTTATGTGGTATCCCCAGGACACCTATTCCACATGTCACAAAGAAAGTTGTTGTCGCTGCTGTTAAAAATTGACTCCAGAACTGTGTTGAAGTGGTAATGTATCACTTAAAATCTTATACTTTTGTTTCAAAGTGCCAATTACACGCTCCACGTGAATTCCCACATTGAAATTGCATATACACTATAGTTTTTTTATCTCGTTACAGCACATATTACGTGCAACAGTTTTTCATGAGTGTTTGAAATTTTGATAACATTTGAAATAAACGAATTTCATAGTTGCCGCAGTGGCATCTATGAAATTAGTTTATTTCAAACGTTGCCAGCATTTTAAACACATGAAAAAGCGATGCAAGTAATATGTGCTGTAACGAGATAAAAAAATCACAATGTATATATTTATTTTTATAATGAATAGGTAATCATTACATTTTGACTGCTACTATTTGGCACTCACTCCAGTGACTCCTGTAATAAAATAATTTATTATTAGGTAATTTAATACTAATTTTTTAATACTTACTACCACTAATTCTTCTTCCACTACCAATAACTCCTCTTCCACTACAGTAGAATTGTTCTGCAAATTTTGAACAACATGGCAAATTAGTTGTTATAGATGTGATAGTTCTCCACAGGAGATAAGATTAAGATGACAAATTGCAATAAAATTGGGAATTAATTAAATTGCTCAATTTATTTAAAATAGTGATATTTAATAAAACATATTATTTTTAATATTAAGAACTAAAGTAGATACTTACAATTAAGAAATGTTTTAAAATACTTTGTAAATGCGATGAAATTAATTAGTTTTGAAAACTAAAAAATTTTAATACGAGTTTGGTTGAAATGTTTGTTTGAACATTTACTAGAAAAGTTCGGTTCAAAAAAAGTATGGTTCACACAGCCCTACATACAGGGTGCTCAAAGTTAAAGCTACGATTTCGACTATATTAGCATTTGTAGTACTGTTCACGTAGATTACGATGGCAAAAACAGAAAAACAATTGAGCATCAAACTTTGAGTTATTCGCAAAATTAACATTTTTTGAAATGGAACAACTTATTTCATAGGTGTATTTACAATAAGTAATTTTTAATTTTTGTGAATAATTTGAAAATCTGATAATCAATTGTTTTTCTGTTTTCGCCATTGTGATCTATAGGGCATTCAGTAAACACAAAAACAGTTTAATTTTTTTTGCTAGATGCTAGATAAATGTCGCACCCTTAACCTATCTGTTTTAGTAACTTTTTGTAAGTACATTCGAAGACAAAGATGCATTTTGGAAGTACACTCATGAACTTTTGGAAATCAAAGGCCACTCACTTTGTATTTTTATGTTTACTGAACAGACTATACGTGAGTTATACTACAGATTTGCTAATTTAATCGAAATATTGATAGTAAAAAATAATTTATTATAACCAACTATTTAATCAAATTTACACTAATTATTTAATCTTACCGCTTGCTTCTTTTTTTTGGCTCTCTGACGAGCCAAAGCTTTTGCTCGATTGGCAGCTATCTGCTGCCCCATGTCAACTACCTTCCTCAAAGAAAATTCTCTGGTATTCCCACACCCCTCGCAATATTTTTGGAAATCTAAATTGAAAAAGGGAGTAGTCAAATTAATTCTGCAAGAAGTCAAACTTTTGAATTTTATTTCTTTAATTAGGATAGTCGATTACTTAGTGAATAATCAAAATAACGAATGATCATATTTTTAAAGATGGATGCCTAACAGTAAATTGTAATACATACCACAGATCAGAAAATTGCACTCGCAACAACGTATCACGGTGCAGGTACGGATGTCGTATTTCCCCACCGGAAAATGTAATTTGAGGGAGGGACATATCTCTAAAAAGAAAATTTGTAATTTAACTAATCAAGTTTACTTTCAAACATAAAGGTTCCGTAACTTTGTCCAAAATGCGCTTACAGACAAGAGGTAAATAACAAATTAAAACTCACGCAACTGAAGAATTCTCCGACTATGAATCCTTACTCCACACTCACAACAAAATCTATTAGGATTTTATAAACAAATAAAGAGTATTTTTAATAAATATTATACACCAAGTGAATTAAGGTTTTTGTTTGATGAACCATTTGTTTAAGCCAATCAGGTATTTTTTTGTAAAAAAAGTAGGTAATAAAATGGACATTTTACTTACCATGTTGATTCACACACCACTAAGAACAACGCAAAATGAATAACTACAAAGGCCACGGGTGACTGTTGAATGACAATGCTAACTAGCAATTACTGAATTTTCAGTTCCGTTTTATCAAGAAAACTGTAGACGGTTCTAAAATTTCCCCGTAGGCCAGTACCTTGCTGGACAAATGAGTATCGTAAATGTATGTTTTGGCAGGACAATTGGACTGGACAATAAGTTCTGCAAGTAATGACGGCTAGAATACCAGAATTCAAGGAAGAGATCGAAGACCTGATGCTGTAAGTAAAACCGCATGTCAACAAATTGCAAATAACGGTTATGCGGGGAAGGAACTTTGTGTCGGATACCTTTATTAAGGGCAACCGCCTCCGTAATCTGTGAGAAGCTTAAATAAACCGTCTTAAAATAAATATACAACTACATAGTAAATAAAAAGAGAGAAAGATGAATGGTTCCCGACACCGAAAGGTAAAAGATGCTACGAAATAAAAATATGAAGGAACTTTTTAATTTAAAAACAATATTTTAACAAACACTTGAAATAAGTAACCGAATAATAGAACACTGCAGTTTAAATTGAAACTAAATGAATTAATAACAGATTCATCCATTTTCAAGTAAGGTCTATTCTATAATGTATAATGGTTATTTATATTTATACAGTACAGTAAACATTGCGCTTCCATACTTTGACCAAAATTATTTAACAAGATATTTTTGTCAGCTACAAGGAAAAATTGCATGTTCAACACATTGGAAAATTCCACGTAAAACTTTTACATTTGCTGGAAAACTCTCACTTTTCTTAACTTGTAGAACAATCTGCTATTAATTCACTAGCGATTTAAGATGAAAATTAACTCGCTAGCATATAAACAGTTACTTATGGTTGCTATTATAGAGATAATAATAATAATGCCAGTTTAAAATGTATTATGTATGGATGTATAATCGATAACCTCGTTTTACCTTGCGGTGTAGAGGCTGGTGCTTTATGTGCTTGCATCTGGCGGTACAATGCTCAACTTGCCCCGGATTCGGGATACAAAGTTGAACCGCGCCTTTTAATGCTTGCACAGCACCCATTGTGTGAGGTGTCTGTGTGTATTATGTTGACCTTGTTACTCTATCTCTTAGGTCTGTGGTTCTGAGTAGAGCACAGTTAACCCGGGAGTGGTCGCGCTATGGTCGATTCAACCGCACATTTTAACAAATTGCTGTAGCTTTCTAATGCAGCTCCTTTGCGACTTGAACTTTTAAAAATACACCTAAAATGCAGTTTTGCTATTTTTAGTGACATTTCAGCACATTTAAAAAAAATTTAAAACCGGTTTTTGTTAATGCGGTTGATCTAACGTAACTCAATTATTTTTTCATTTATCTGGTATTATAAATGAATGTTACGCTGTAAAATCGTTTATTATGCTTTCCTAATAAAGTGCAAGAGAAATGTTATAGTTATTATCGATATAAGGCCGTTAGTAGGCATCTAACAAATGAGAATAAATTTGTGGCCGATGCCGTCAGGCCGATGCTAATGAGTTCATCTGAGCCATGGCCATGGCTGTTATAAGGAACTTTTCAGTCAGGTTGACAGTTCTGTTATTAACAAATAACAAGTAGGTGTTATGAAAAAGATTTTTATTAATTTACATACATTCTGTTAAAAAAACTAACTGATGTTGAACCGACCGGGGCGCGATCATTAACGGAAGTTTAGGACGCGCGACTACACCCGGGTTAATTTGGTGCCCAACTGTGAATGGTCTCACCGAGCCCGGTTCAAATCGCTTAATGCAAGGCAAGCGCTTACCCATCTGCGCTACTTGGCTTCTTGTGTTTAAAATGACAGAGAAATAATAATTAATCAGTTATTTAACAATATCAGTAACGGCGTAACTGGAGACTTGAGTTACCGCATTTATATTTTTATGACGTTCAACGCCTCAACGGCTTAAATCTGAAAAGAAACAGATTGCAGGCAGCTGAAAATTATTTCGCTGGCGCAAATAATTCTCACATATAATCTCATAAGAGCATTAATTCTTTCCGGAATTTTTTTTTTGACTGCGTTCCAACAACGTCGTATTAATTAGGACGCCTTTCAGGGGCGAGCGTTTCCTTTCCAAAGACTTTATACATTTGAAAATATATTTTTTGGAACTGTTCCTTACTGCCAATCTCTAGCGTGCTTTTAAAGCTTTATTTAGTGCAACAAAAGTTATTAAATTCGTCCTACATTTTAAATGCGGCATATGCCGCGGGTTTCAGCTAGTATTCAATATTTTATACACGATACTAATCAAGTAATTGGTTTAAATTAGTAAATTTACGTAACGTTAAGTTTCTAAGACAAAGTTTAGAACCCGAGACACGTTTTGGCTGTTTCAGATAGAGTGCGAAATTAAATGAAGCAAAAATGTAGCAGAATGAATCACACTGTGCTGGTTTATTTAACACTTTTGTTTCTTACATGCACATAGACTGAAGAAACGTGGCTATTTCGTGTCGTAAACATACAAATTTCGAATGAATAAATCTTTTCACTGAAACAATTTCAAGTTGGGCTTTTGCATTTCCTGATCGATAACGTTATGTTTAATAAGATCAACAACATTTTTATTGTTATTTTTAAATAATTACCGGTTGCTTCAATGTTACAAATGGATGTATTTACAGGTACCTATTGTGTAAATATTTCCTTCGGCAAAGTATATAGATACGCAGCCTTGTGGTATTTTCCTATAATGTCCGCTTTGTTTATTTATTTACTGTCGCCTAGTTGTGAAAACATTCTCAATAGATAAATATAATACTTCCGATCGATTCCACAGTCCATGAAGTTAAGGAATTCGAGCAGATAATTGACCTTTGTTCCTGAAATAGGTGTTACTTGTATTATCACTCGCTTATGTATCGACTTGCTCACCAAAACACACAATTGATATATGAATAATCCTAAGCATAGTATCGTTTAGAACTCGCCCTAAAATGTATTTCGTTTCTATTTTCACGTTATGTGATAAATGAAGGCATTTAATTAAACCCTTAAACATGAGAGAACCATGCGAAGATCCCTGGGGAGCTCCCCTGGCCTTTGGACGTCGCGTTCTTGCGAGTTGTCACCCATTTTTCGCGTGTCCGATTTCCAGCTTCCCGGCTACTTAAATCGTGGAAATAAATTACGGTGCAGCGCGGTGCTGATATGCTAATCTCTTCGACACCGAATCGGCGCGATATCGTCCCATATGAAAACCACGCATCCACCGATTGATCATCTGTTTATCACCCACCTTATCAATCCGAGTCCACGGCGTGCGTTTAGTAATAGCCTGAAATGTCATGCAAGGGTAATCTGGTCACTTCGAGAAGAGGTCGTGCTGATTTTACCAATCTTTTATCAAAGCTGGAGCGCCGCTCTTCTTTAGTACACTCACCATCTGTGTTTTGCTAAGTTCGCGTGCGGCTCTCGACTCTCTCGGCCGTTTTTCAAAAGTGCATGAACGGTACAGACGTTCTTTGGATCGTTGTGATATTAACCATTTTGTCCTACTTGTACCAGTGGTGGAGCCAACCAACTCCAAGTAAGTTTTTTAATAGCTTTGTAAGACGGGAGTGGTTTTTAAAAATAATTCGGGAAAATTGCTTATGTAAGAAACGGTATGGGTCACTGTGATAATCACAGAATAATCTGTGACTATGCTGCTTCAAGCTGAAATTGTGTCAATCTAAAGCCACCTTGTGGTATCCACATTCCACAATCTTGGAAGTTGGTTTATTGCGTACTTTTGTTATTTAAAAAACCAATTGATTGCTGTTGTGTACTAATTGCGCCTCCTTATCTCTCCAACGTTGGTTTTTCTAGTTTGTAGGCGAAACAATGCTTGCATTATCAGATTATAAAATAGTTACCTAACATCATTGTCAGAAAATTACGGCTGTGTCCTACTGTACCTTTTGGCCACTTATAGGTGTTGTGTAACTAATTGAGAATTTTGTTCTTGATATAATTTTAACAGTTATTGTGAGCATTATCGCACTGTTTCGAACACCAAATTTCTTGAAATCATCAGTAGCATGAACTTTGAGGAATCTTCTTCATCGAGATGCGTTTCTTCCATCCTTATTTAAGTATGCATTCGTGCGGAGTGTATCACTTAACATAGAGTCTACATGGTAATGGCTGTAGGATGGGAAGAAAATATATTTTAAAAAATTCCAGATTTCTCACACATTAAGAAAAGAGATGCATCTTCAACTTGCTAGAAGGTAGAGATGTAAACGAAGTTTTCCCACCGTTATCGCTTTTATTAACAGGAATAAATATAGCGAGTTCAGGGGAGATTCTTCTACTTATTCATTATTGTCCAAAAATATTAAAAATAGTTTTCCAAAACTTCATAATCTCTTACAGATGAGGTTTGCTCTACATATTATGCACTGTTTCACTTTTCTTATCATTATCAAGTGTGTAATAATGACTGAACATTGTTGAATGAAGAGGCTGATACAGATAATTGTATTAGCATCGTTAATTATGTTTTATCTCTGTTTCCCTTCACGCCCCATTGTTTTCAAAATACTCAAATTTTTTTATCTGTTTATCGCACCCGCCCATTGAACAATTATTATTTTGAAATAAATACTACCAGGAGTTGGAGATTGCTGATACTGATACTG
The DNA here is from genome assembly GCA_940337035.1 of Agriotes lineatus. Lineage (NCBI taxonomy): Eukaryota > Metazoa > Arthropoda > Insecta > Coleoptera > Elateridae > Agriotes > Agriotes lineatus. The sequence goes on from CALNHX010012210.1 coordinate 8,556, forward strand.
GTAAAATGTATGTTTCCTGGAGTTAACAGGCAACAACAATGTCAAAAATTTCCTCATCGTATTAGACGACGTCAAACATTCAAATTGTTGCCTTCCTAGGTCCTGAGAGTGACGTTTTTAGTAGGGACATTAAAGACAAAAATAGAATTCGTCGTATTAAGACTTAAAGACACAACGACGTTATTGTGAGCGGTGCCAAGTCTTACGTCGACGTAAATCAAGGAAGTTTAAAAACGCAAAATTTGGTATCTTAATATAATTTTCAATAATAGCATGATTAGAGAATAAGGAAACGGCTAGTATTGTAGTAAAACCTCCAGAAACAAAAGTATTTACATTGGTAATTTATGACCAGAATGTAGTACATTGTTCCAAGTTCATTCACATGCTCGTATGTTTAATTTGGTCTGTTTGTGACCGATTACATGAAGCAACCTTCATTAAATTACTTAATGTTACTCATAACATTTCATTTATGTCGTCGTTACTTTCGATAGGAATATACCTGGTGGATTTCGAGTCCAGCTTAGATTACAAATTGGAAAGAATTTTTTGCTTTCATCTTCAACCACGTTTTCTTCCTTTTCTCTGTTCTATCCCTGCTCTTCTTTCCACGTCTCTTCCTCTTAGCCATTGTTTGCTTCTCCCTTGGTAGGATTGAAAATAAATATATTATACTAGTGAATCACCCGAGCTACGCTTCGGTTCGCTAATTTAAGAGACATTCATTAATATATATAAATTTAAAAAAGGAAGCATCGGCCGGGAATCGAACCCGGGCCGCCCGCGTTGTAGGCGACCATTCTACCACTGAACCAAGGTGCTTTGTTGAATAAGGCGCCGCTATAATGGTATATGAACATTAAGGGTTTTATAATTTAATTTTACTGTACTTTTTTGAAAATAAAAACTGACCTACGATCTAAGTCTCAAAATTAGCAAAATTTTAAGCCGTCATACAATTTAATCGGTCCAATATCTTCGGAGGAGATAGCGAACAAACCGGAACAAACATACAAAGGAAGAGACCACCGATTTCATGGTATAGGATGCATAGCCATTACGCCATCGCGCCATCTAATCTTCAAATTAAAGGAACATTTGCATCTCTGCTTTTATCTCGCATTATAAAAAAAGCAATCCTTGCTATCGGTACTAAATCCAGTGTTTCATTGCAGAAACTTCCACGTCTGACCAAAACCAGTCGGACCAAGATCAAGCTGCGGAACCACCAGCTCCAGACATGGCCGAAACCGAGCAGCAGCCCATGGAGAACGGGATCCAGTGGACCTTAGGGGATGACGAGCACGAGAATGAGACTAGAGACGCGTTCCCGGAGAACGGGGACGCGTCTCCCGACTCCAAACCCCCTCGAGCACGATCCGACGGCCAAGGGGGACACAAACTGTCCGCCGAAGAGCAACAGAAGCTCAAGGAGAAACGGAAGAGACTCAAGTAAGTGATGACTTCCTTATTTGCGCAGGTTTAAGGGCGGTGACAGTAAGTAGAACCGCCAAATGCACCTTAGGAAACATTTAGAATATCGTCTGGCAAAATCCAAAAATTATGGGCTGTCGCCGAAGCTGCGAATGTTTCGTATACTAAAGACATCAGATAATCGTAAGTGCGAATATGATTACGTCAACACTTGTTTAACAGGGACTGAAATGATTCAGTAGTATAGGCAACCCATTATACACGTGTAAACAACAAGAAAATGACAATACACAGCGGCATAGTAACACAACTACAGTGCAAAACATGCCCACTTCTACTTACGTCATTGATGACGTGCATTACCTGATCTAATGCCTTCACTATAGGAAATTGCTCGATTTTTTTGGCATGGTAAAATCTATGTTGACAATGCCCAAAATAATTTATAAATAAAGTTTGCTAGTCTACATATGAACACTTCGTACAAAACCGCGTTTTTTTTAAAAACTTATCTCACCACATACGCATCAGCTGTTTATGGCGATGTGTAATGTGTGTTGCCTATACGCAGTCGTTTTTCAGATGCTATTTATGGAATTCTGCATAAATCAGCTACAGATAAAGGTAATAGTGTATGAATGATAGCAATGTGTATTTTAAAAATTATTTTTAAACCAATTCAATTATTTGTTTTACTCGTGAACAGCTTGATGTTGATAATAAACACACTTATATTGTGCTTAACAGTAAAAAAAAGTACGTCTCCAACTCCTCAATTTCAGAATTGTGACTGTACACACAGGCTTGAAACACAGTTTTGATAATTTTTAAGAAAATATCGAAGTCTTACCAGTTACCATGATTCCGTGAGAAGCTTCTGCATCGTCTTGCACTAATCGAACAACTAGGTACTCATCTAAAAATCACGTTTTTGAGTAGCAAAGTCCAGTCCATTTTTATTAATGTAAATGTAATTTGCAAGTCAGTAATTAATTGGAAGTCAAATTTTTTGTTATTGTTTCGTTTGGAATTAATATTTGAAATTCACGGCCAAATGTTTAAATGATATTGTTAGTAACATGGTGATATGTTCATATCTCTAGTACATGAAATGTGTGTTAGATATATCTAATTGAATTGAATGGATCAGCTGATAATTGTTTGGTGCCCAAGGGCATCTTGTTGTTTAAACGAACCTACTGACGTATGTGCCAGAGCAAAATTTGTTTTGTACGCTAACTTAGTGAGCATTGCAAAATAATAATTTCCAATAGATATTGTTACATCATGCCATATCTTCGACACGATAGGGAATATTATAGTAATGTGTATACAAACCGAACAGAAAAACAAGGATTTAAGAGATCGAGCTGGCCGCTTAGTTTTCACATTTTTCAACTATTCTAAATTTTTTAATGAACTTTGCTCGTTACTTTATCTCTAGATAAAGTTATCATACTGCATTAACACAAAAAACACATAAACAACATTCAGCCAATTGGTAAAGTACCTAAAGTTGCACTAATTATAGCACTTAGAGTAGTTTAAATAAATCCAAATACTCATTCCATAGTCATTTATCTAATATTAGCCAGTTTTGTCAGGGTCTAGACTACTATTACATAAATCTGTTCCTATTTGGATTGTATGATTTTTTTAAATTTAAAAAACTAAGAACCGGTTGTGTTTATATATTTTTAACACAGCGGTAGTTAGATAAACAAAGTACATATTATATACAGGCTCCAGCGACGATGCGCTGTGACAAACCAAACTTGCACCAAGAACTATGGGTAACACAAAACAATTGAATGAAACAAAAGATTATGTTTATTATTTATATTAATTTATTAGTTATTTGCAAATTTTATAATTTCATATTTATTTAAATGGAACGCCCTCTGTAATTTGTATTTTTTAAAACCCTTTTCATGAGCTGCAACAACAAAAAAACAATTTAAGATGCTGTATTTAAAGAGATAACAAACAAACTCCTTGAAATGCTAATTTAAACAGTTCAACTCTCCGAACATAACATAAAACCGGATTGGGAAAATAAATAAAGCTGTAAATACCAGAAAACATAAAAACACTAGTATATGAGTTAAGCCTCATCATTTTGCCATTAATAATTTTATTAACTAACAATTGTTGACATTATGAACAATCATACATCTCACTATCACAAATAGATGCAAGTATTGTCTTCGAGCAAATTATAAAATAGGTGCATTTAATGATAAATTGGCCAATAATGTGAAGTGGACTTCAAGCAACGACGTCCAAGACCTTGGACCCACTGGCATGTTCTTAAGTGGCGTTTTAGTAATTCCAAGGTATTTGTTAACCTTGTTCGTGTACCACTGGCAGATGGAAGCGGTTTGTTTCATTTAAAACAGCTGATTATTTTACGCGTTATATTTGAAGAATATTTTATAGCAAGCACCACCTGGTGAATAAGGTTGATAAAATTAAAGACAGTTATTTTTTCCTGCTATATTGGTATGGTAACAGTACAAATTATGACAAATCTCAGATTATGACATTTATTTGATTTTTTAAAAATTATTATTTGCACTTAAAGATATCCAAAACTAGAAATTGGGTATACATTACAATACAATAGAATTCACACGGACTAACAAACTTGACACTTAACCTTATAATTTCAATTCTCACCAATTTTCCACTAGACATCGTTGCCGATAGTAATTATCTAGGAGAATACGATGTTGCATTAAGTACGAGCTAGCCGGAGCAGTAATTACTTGCGAGTACCTTAAAGCTACCCTTCGTTTGAGATACATACAAAATGCTATTTTATACTGGTTGTTCAAGGTGTTTACTTGTGAAAAGAATATAAAGAACATTTTTTTTCTATAATAATTTTCAAGGTCAACTTTCTAGGGGATAAGTTGCACTCCTGCAGGGTCCCTAATTTTAATAATGTTGGTACATAGATTTTTAGTCCTTTTCTTCCACTAAAAAAATGATTGTTATTTTGACAGATATGTCATGTTATAATTTAATACCGCTTGCTTCATTTTTGCATTTAAAATATTTCTTGGTTTTCTTTTTTTATCCGATTTTATTGATGATGATGATGATTCCATGTTAAAAAAAGAAATTTGTCAAGAGTTCAAATTAAGAAACTTTGACATTCACAATTGACACATAACCATAATTTTGAAAAAGTTCTACCAACACGAAGGGTATAAAAATTTCCTAGCGTTTTAATCACATATCTACCAACATTGTAACACTTTGACAGTTATTATAGAAAAAACGTACTTTATGTACTCTGTTGAATTATGGTCGTAAAATAAAAAAAAACGTAGATAATTATTTTTCATGCTATATTGGTACCACTGCAAATTATGACATATCTCTGCTTATGATTATGACATTATTTATTTAATTCAAAATAAAATTTCAATACGTTCAAATTGTGTTTTAAGCACTAATTTTTATTATTTGCACTTAAACATGCCCAGATAACTAGAAATTGATTAACGGCATGATACGGATATGAAAACATCTATTGGACGATATTACGAAGAAATTCACACCAACTGACAAACTTGACAATTAACCTTAAAACCACAATTCTCACCTAATTTTCCACTAGAGAGCGTTGTCAATTATAATTATGGAGGTTGTAATTTTTTAATAGGGATTAAATATAATATATCCAAGAAATTTGTGTATCTTCAAGATCAAATTATTGTAAATATTTCCGAGTACACCTGGAAATGATTTTCTTTTGCGGACTGTACCTTGCATCTAGTGACCAAAATAGTTCTATTTAAAGTGAGGTTAAGTTACTATAAGCACATGTCAAAAACGATACCGAAGTTAAAGGTTTATAATAGTATTTTATGTAACTAGTCCTCAAAGCCATTTGAGGACGTGTTGCATACAACGTTTTTTTGTATTAGGTCTCCAAACATTATAATATGAAGTTTCAATTACCATTAACACGGCATTATATTAGGAGGCCGCGCGAAAATGTATTTTTCGCTCCCCAAACTGGTTACTTTGGAAACTGTCTAGGATCCTCAAAGTGGCCATTTAGAGGCCTTGTACTTAAAGTCGTCATGGCAACTAATGTTTGAGTCCGCTAAAATGTTGCCATGACGACTTTAAGTACAAGGCCTCTAAATGGCCATTTTGAGGATCCTAGACAGTTTCCAAAGTAACCAGTTTGGGGAGCGAATACAAAAAAAATTTTATTTGCGAAAGTTAATGCATACAAGTGTATTTATAGCTAAGTAGCAAGTAACTTTCATAAAGGCAGTCAAAAAACGAATTATTTTTTTAGATTTATTGATGCCAAAATCAGAAACTGAAAGTTGCAAGAATATTATAAACAGACTAGTGAGTCACCCGAACTACGCTTCGGTTCGCTAAATTAAGAGAGATTCATTAATATAAATTTTAAAAAAAATTATGCTTCGGCCGGGAATCGAACCCGGGCCGCCCGCGTTTTACCACCAGACCAATTCTGCTTGGCAGAATGAACAGCTGCTGTAATAGCATATGAACATAGTGTATCACCCGCGGCAACAGCAACCGCAGCACAGCCCACACCCATAGACGCAATTTAATTAAATTAAAACTTTTTCGCACTTTTTTTGAAAATAAAACCGGCCTACGATCTAAGTCTAAACATTAACAAAATTTTAAGCCATCATACAACGAAATCGGGCCAGTATCTTCGGAGGAGATAGCGAACAAACATACATGCAAATATACACGCAAACAAACACGCAAACATAAAGTAGGTTTTTTTCCTATACAATTTTTCAAGGTCAAAGAATTTAGGGTTTATGTTGGCATAACTTGGATTCCTTTAAAAATATATGTTGGTAAAATTTGTTTTAGTAACTTTATAGAACTAAAAATTGGTGGGAAATTTAAAATCTGGCATTAAAGTTCTATGTACATCAAAAGCTCTTGCTAATCTTTCGTAAATGTCTTCTTCTGGTGTGTTAGGATGCAGATTCAACAGTTCTTCTGAACACTACAGAAATGCTTTTTTTACATTTAATTTTAAAAGATTCCGTTTTTACGCATATTCAGTTTAAAAAAAAATCTGACAATTTAATTTTAAATGTCAAAATGACACAAGTCGCTTACAAAAAAAACTGACGAAAATAAATTTTCTAATAATTTTTAAAAAGCAGTTTTGCCAATCTTATCTTGACCTTGAAAATTTTTATAGGAAAAAAATTTACTTTACACGCAAATATACAAAGGGAGCACCGATTTTATGTTATAAAGATTATGCGAACTTTATAGCAATTTGACAGTTCACAAGTTCTTTGCGTAGATAAAAGAGGTTAAACGTTGCTCCATAACAACTAAAGTACGTTTTTTCCTATAAAAATTTTCAAGATCAAGATAAAATTGGCAAAACTGCTTTTTTTTAATTATTAGAAAATTTACTTTCGTCAGGTTTTTCTGTAAACGACTTGTGTCATTTTGACATTTAAAATTAAATTGTCAGCTTTCCATTTATGAAAATGAATATGCGTAAAAACGGAATCTTTTAAAATGAAATACAAAAAAAGCAATTCTGAAGTGTGCAGAGGAACTGTTGGCTCTGCAGTCTAACATGCCAGAAGAAGGAATTTATGAAATATTACCTTAAAAACAAAACTCCTTTAATGCCAGATTTTAAATTTTCCACCAATTTTTAGTTATAAAAAGTTACTAAAACAAATTCTACCAACATATATTTTTACAGGAATTCAAGTAATGCCAACATAAACCCCAAATTCTTTGACCTTCAAAATTTTCATAGGAAAGAAACGTACTTTACAATGTATTTAAGTACAAACCAGGGTTGATAAAAATCACGATTATTTTTTTAAATCGCATATTTTTTGTTTAAATCTATTTCCTTAATTTTTTGTATGTATATCAGTTTATGAAAATATACGTGCAGTAATAAGTAATAAGTTAATTCACACATGCAAGAGGTAACAGTGTGTTCCAGTATCAGGGTTGCCAACTTTTGTAAATTTAAATCCCTACCAAGTACACATTTAAACAGTTTCTTTCTATATTTCTCAAGTAACTCTTTTATGTGACGGCAAATAAAACAAGCAAATTATTATTACTTCGCTATAAGCTTGAATTCGTTAAAAAAATTGTATTCTTAATAGTAACTATTCAGCATGAAAAATAGAAACTGAATGACTTATGTTCGATGCAATACAATATTAATATACTAGGTGAATTTTTTAAAGTGTTACAATGCAATATCTTGAAAACGGTGTCAAATATTTTGATGACATTTTGGTGGGGTAATAGGTAGATGGGGGTACATATTTAAACATATTTTCTCTGTTTTGAGGGGTCGGGGGTTAGTTTGGAATTCTAAATAGGGTGACTATTGTTTATAAAATTCGAATCTACGAAAAACTATGTTTGTGTACATTTTTTTTATTTGGTTATGGTTGCGGATTTATTATTTATTAGGTTATAAAATAAAAAAATATTTACTATTTTTTACTTTCAACTTATTTATCGTCTGTCATCCTTGAAAATTTGTTCGAAAAGTCCCCCTTTAACTTGCAAATACTTTCTCGCTCTTTTTCTAAATGAATTTTGTACCCGCTGTAACATTTCAGGCGCCACTAATAGGCAGAGTAAATAAAAAAGATGTTGTATAGTGTACACATACGTAGTTTTTAGGTAGATTCGAATTTTATTAACATAAGTACAGTGAAATCTCCCTTACCGGACACCTCTAATAAACGGACACCTCTCTTACACGGACATTTTGTTGGGAACCAACTTGCTTGCATTAACTTTACTAATAAAATTTTCTCTATTAAACGGACACTCTCTTAAACGGACACGGACATCATTTTTCGACAAATTTTAGACTGTGAATCTCCCTTGTACGGACACTTCAAAATGCAGGTCCAGCTAATGTCGTGAGGCGTCAAAACAATCTATAAATCCAACATTTAATGATCATGTTGTTAAAATATAGAATTCTGTTGTAATACGGGCGGATTTAAGTCAACTCAAATCAGCGTTACGACTACAGGAAATTCGACACTTTCATTACCCTATGCGCGATGTTATTACAAAACAATCCATGTCCCTTGATTTTAGAGGCCTGCAATTCAAAACTACTTTGCCTTTTGCGTGGGCAGCGTATTATGATAAAAATAAAAATAGCAAGAATATTTCCTGCTTGCTTTTATTGAATGAAAGAATAAGAAAACTAGGCTCAGGGCCCCCGCGACCGCGGAGTCTGCGGGTATCAAGTTACGCCAGTGTTATCAATTCGAACCAGAGGACGATTTACCCTTATCAGTAATGGCTGAACTGTATAGGAGTCTCCCAGAAATCGAAGACGTCGACTCTGACGAATTTATAAACATTGACAAGGAAATAAAGGACGAAGATGATGTAACCCAAATTTCAGGTGAATCAGCTGCCGTTGATGTGCAGTTGGCAGAATTAGAAAACGATGGCGACTTAGAAATTTGTAAGAATGTAATCAAGACCCACACGGAATTAACAGTGAAAATTTTTAAATGCTTTGCTAAAGAAAGTAATGACTTTAAAGTATTCAAACTGTCAAAATATTTAGAAATACATGCGGAAAGTATAATAAACAGTCAGAAAAACCATTACGTCAAGTGAGTATTTTAGATTTTGTAACAACTGTTACATGACTTTGTTTCAATTATTTTATATTCTTGTCTGTATTGTTAGCGCGTATACCTTTGCACAACACAACTTTTTTAAACAAAAAAATGGATTTTTCTCTTAAGCGGACGCCTCTAATAACCGGACAAAAACGTTGGCACCGTGCGTGTCCGCTTATGGGAGATTTCACTGTACATCATCCAATTTAAAATTCCAAAGTTACCCCCACCCCCCAAAATTGGAAAGAGGGGGTAAATGTCAAAAATATGTTTAAATATGTCCCCTCCCCCATCTCCCTACCACCTCACCAAAATTTCATAAACATTTTTTAATCCGTTTTCGAGATATCGCCTTGTAACACTTTAAAAAACTCACCTAGTATCGTCCCCACCCCTAAAAATAGAAAGAGGGGGTAAATGTCAAAAATATGTTTAAATATGTCCCCCCTATCTCCCTACCACCTCACCAAATTTCATAAAACATTTTTAAACCGTTTTCAGTATATTGCCTTGTAACACTTTAAAAAACTTACCTAGTATAGTTACTGTTCATGGTGGTTTTCTGTTTAAATTTTGTTTACATCAAGTTTGCTTTAATTAGTAATGTTTGAAGGTCACTTCTTGTATCTTATTTTTTCTGTTAATTTGCAAAATATAAAAACTGATTTAAATAAATGAATTTTTAAATTGAACACAGAGGGAAAATGCATGTATTCATAGCCCGACTATCAAGCAGTTGTTATTTGAAATTCTAGTAAAGCATTAATCGCACCTTGCTAGAAACGATTGATAATTGACAAATTTATTTGACATTCGTAAGCAAAGTTGTCGCACGTGAGAGACAAGAAATTGCAAATATGGATAAATTTGAAGTTTTTGCAGTGATTAAATATTGATACAATAAATCTCATAAATTTGCCATTTATCGGTCATTTCTAGCATTATTAGAATTTCAAAACTGTGCAACAACTGCTTATTACTCGCGCTATAAATATATGAATCCACCCTCGTAAAATAATACAAAGCCGGCGACTTTAGAAACCAGTATGGAATAAAAAAGTTACCATAGATTCTATAGAATCGTGTAGTATAACATAAATACTGAGAGCAATGCACTTTGTAGCGTGTTATTTTCCACTTTGTCATAGAAGACTAACCGACTTTTGCCCTTTGGAATTTAGTCGGGGGATTCGCAGCGGTGCCTTTTTTGCCGCCTTATCAGAAATGACTTTACATTTCGTCGAATTGCGTCTGCAGAAAGTTCAAATCGCGCAGACAAATCAAATTTCAATGCCATTAAGATAGCGTGGACATTTCGAGTCCACAAGGCCGCTTTGAACTTTCGAAGCAACCCCCGTATGCGGTAGGCACCAAACGCTTGGCGCTTTTAGATACCGTGTAGGTTATAAAATTGCGGTCAAGGTCATTCATTGACCTACAACAATTGGACACTTCGGTTTTATTTAAACCACTTTACACGAAGTGGAAAACTTTTGTTTCTAGATATAAAACTCGTGATCATTAATCAGGCAAGATATTAAAAACAAATGAAAAGCCCATAAAGGCTTGAGCGTTTAGTTGTTTAGAAGAGCACTCGTAGAAATTTCCAGTAATCTTGCTTCCAAAACACTCCAATTAGCGCCACGAAGCAGAAATATTTGCCGCTCGGTTCGAATAGTGTTGTTCCACCTGTTGCGAGAAAACCTTAGATGGATGTCGATGTATCGACCAAAAGCTTAGTTTACCATGAAACCGTGACTATCAACAACGTTACAATATTCTTGTGCTTTATTAGTGGACAGATTTGTAGTAAATTAAGTAACGAACAGGGTGAATGTACGTTATCACAGTGTTAGTGCCAGTTAGTGAGGTTATGTTATCGATTGATCCTCCCAAAATCGCGTTTGTGGGGCATCGGGGTTATCGGAACCCCCCATTAGTTGTTATTCAGTGCAGTTTTTTGCCAAGCTTGTGGTAGGATAAGGAAAAGGTTTCATAATCGCATTTTGCAACTCTTTAAAGCACAGCACCAACCGCTCCAGAATCAGTTGCTGTGGGATAAACGCGGGGTTTTTAGTGAATTATTTTACGTGTGCATTTTATATGTACTCCTTCCTGTCGTGTTGTGGCACAAATTATAAAAATGGGCTTGCACATAAGGTATGTAGGTTAACTGTGCTAACAAACCAATGCTTCGTTAGATATAACTAGTGCCATTTTATCAAAATTCCAAAAGTTCAAAAGGGGGAGCAGAATGTATATTTGCATAATAAAGCGCGCAACTCGATCTGAATGACGAGCACTAGTAAGTATATCATGCATTGTAAACGAGAAAGGTTGCCAAGTATGAAAATTACATTTTTAATTGATATTCAAAGCTTTGCATTCGAGAATATTCCCCAAAAAAACTTGTTGTTTACGTTGCCGGTAATTGTTCTTGTTTGCTCCAAGACGCTACGTAATCGCTAAACTCATCCGAATCGTTTACTCTGTCATGGTACATTAACCGGACCGGTTTTGTTCTTTAACCGCAAACAAAACACTGTTATTGTTTTGTTTGTAGAATGCACTATGCTGCGTTTGACGAACAGATCCAGCAGAAGCCCCTCCCACAAATGAGCGCTAAATTTGAATAGAATATTGCTATTGGTCAATTTTAATTTCTACATGTTAAACGTTACAATCTTGGCATGGTACCTGGAAGGTCGACTGACATATCAATAATGTCATTAAAATGTCGTTTCGATCCAATAGGCTAATAATTGAGCAATCATGTAAATGTCTGTTTTTACATGCGCTTCTGGTCGTTTTAATGGTAGAATTTGCTGGGGTATAATTTATGTTATTAAAGGTATCTGTCCGAATGCTTTCATACATTTTCTGTCACGATTACGCAAACTGCAATTTCTCGTAGCGCAAATCAACGTCACTAGTAACTAGACATATTATGGAATTTTTTTGCATAAGTATATGCTCGCCTGCTTCGCAGTCGATTGTTTTTCTCGTAAGCTCCTAACCAGTTGCTGTTTTGGTGATTGCCATAACCGATTATTAAGCACTTACGGGTTTCTGGTAAAATTTGTTTTGATAGAAACTCCTGTGTGGCTTTGATCTAGAGAAATTTCCAAATTTAATTTCAAGCAAACAGGTGACGTAGTGAGATAGTTTAACGATTCAAAATTCCATGTTTTTCGTTTTAAGCGTTAAAGAAAAATTCCCATCGTCATTTTACTCGCATTGCGCCGAGCGTGAGGAAATTTTTACCGATAATGTGTGTATCGAAAATGCAATTAAGTACTCGTACTGCAATTACCTACTTAAATTTCTGGTTTGGGGAATTTGAGAGAAATTATCCTTTCGCCCGTCAATTGTCATATTAGAGATTGAAACATTATAACGTTTTTGCATATTATAAAACTGGTAAACAAGTTAGACATTGAATATGCAATTCAGAATTACGAATTTTAAATTAATTTTGGCTGACAATGCACTATGTCAATATCATGACCACCATGACATCGAGGTTTCTTTGAATTGTAAATTTAATTTCTCTAAATCCAAGCCTTCAAGTCGTCTATTGCCCTATCGTTTAGCAGGTAAAACCAGCAACTTATTAACATTGTAAGTTAATTACCAACAGGCGCCTCTGCGCCCCACCACTCAAAAAGTGATTTGTGATCGCCGGCTTCGCGCTAGTTGTGATTCGGGCCGAGGACAGTAAACAAACTTATATGGACTGGATCAGTGGCCAATTTTTGGGATTTCTCGGTTATCGTGCCAGAACATCCACGACTGCACACGACGAAACGAAGAAAACAGTTGAATACAACGGAACGGCTCCCGCCGTTCAGGACGGAACACGAGAAACAACTGAATGTCGTATCCGAGACGAAACAGGCGAACGTTCTTCCTCGGTGAGAAAAAATCTACAAATTGAATGCGAAGAAAAGAAAGATATTCCACGGCCGTTGGAAAGGGAGAAATTTAAGGCGAGGAAGTCCATTCAGAAAGAGATGTTGATGCAAATGCAGGGTGAGGAGGAGAAGGACAGGGAAGTGACCATCGTGTGCGAAGAGATCGTCCCCAGCACGACCATGCAGCACCACTTGGTGCGAAGAAGATCCAGCAAGCGATTCGTGATTGGCGACGAGGGTGACGATGACGTGTTGGCCATCCCCAACATAGAAGTGACTGCGGCGGTAGATCAACTACCGATGGTAGAGCTGCAAAAATGGGCGAAATCGTCCAACTATTTGAAACCCTTACAGCCCACTCTTACGTAAGTTGCGTCTCATTGGTGGTGGATTTGCTGGTTATTGCAAGCTTTTTTAATGTTTACGACTAGATGTAGCAGCCCCAATTCGATATGATACAACCCGTTGTGCGTGTGTTGCGATAGAATGGTTGCCTACCTACGTGATATGACGCAGTACTATCATTGTGAATTGTTCGTTTTAGTAAACAAACTTAGCTAAATGACTCTCTATAAAGGGAATATAGTAAAAGCGTCAAGTCATTGTTTTGAAAACATGAGAAGCTTCACAAAGATGCGTCTTAATACGCTCCAGTGTCATATTCAGTCTTTTATATCTGGGATAGGATGCCAAGGCCCTCTTAACCTTGATGGTTGCACATCACCATTTGAACCCGCATTCTTGTGAAAGTTATTTTGTCGGCGATGCATAGCTTGGTAGTTTCTTTTGGCAGAAGCTCTTAGGAATTAAAATCCCATGTCGCTGATTATTTTGTATAAACCTGTAGAGGTATAAACCTAGTTTTGCGTCATCGCAAAGGGGATTTCCAATCGATTCCGATTCGTTGATTTCAAAACAATCGCAATTTGGCCAGAGTGTTTCACAAAGATTTTTCCAAGCAGGACGTGGTCCATTGTAGTAAAAGATGAAGTTCAAGTGCACAATTTGCAGTTTTAATTGAGTAATGGGAGCTGCGTCTCCTGATGGCATGGTCAAATTTAAGAGTTACCAGCAGTTCTGCAAACTGGGTCACGTGTTGCCTCACTGGAAATTTGCTTAGATTTGTGCGCGTTTATCTCAGTGCGGTGGTGCTTATTTTTACTGCAAAATGGATCGCGGAAGACAATTCTATGGCTTGTAAGTTGACTATGGTTCTTGCGAGTACTTCTGAGCACAGTACAAGCTGCAGCTTTATTGAGTTCATTGGTAAAAGTAACACCAGTTTTCACTGTTCACCACGAAACTTTTGTTGTATTTCGTACCGTTATAACATGCCGTCAGACGCAGATTTTATGCTGATTTTTATGTGGATGACTTAATTGTTTGTTGCCACACGTAGGGATGAGCACAGCAACTGTAAGATTGAACAAGTCTACTGTGTTCAATTGTGTACAATGTACTGCTTATACGATTGCTAAGTGTGAAAGGCTTTTAAATATATTTTTCAACACGCCTTCAAATAATGGCGTGCTACAAAAATTAATAGTTGCGTCAGAGAAAATAATTGTCGTAACTTAAGTGGTAGTTTGCCATTTCTCATTATTAAGGAGGATATATGGGTGTATGGGGCATCCTTGCAATTGTGTTTTTTGTTTGTCAACATGTGGCAACCAGTTAGGTGGCGCAACGATCGCTAAAAAAAGGTGAAGAGCGTTGTTTTTTAACTTATGTTAACGGAAATTTTGAATACCTACTGCTTTCTACCACTATTAAAAAAATCAAAAGTTTATATCAACATTCCCAAATTACTTTTTTGTAGGTGAATTTCAAGTGTGTCACAGTGCAACATGTGTACTATCGTGAACTTGACGAGATAGTGACTTGCAATTATTATTGTTCGTCAAGGTTCTTTTTCACGCACTGATATGAATATGTATACCTACCTCTAATAATCCAAAACACTAAGCTAATAAAAATTCATTGGTTTAATCGTTTGTCGTAACTTCATAATCACATTGAGCTGTTATTTGGCACATAGGATAATTTTCAATAATTTGTTGTTGATGTGGAACCGTACCATAACATTTCTTGAATGGAAGAGTTTGTTAGATACTTGTATTTATCCAAAACCCCTTTTTGAAAGCACTGGTAGATTGTGATATGTTAAGGTTATGTTTTCAACATCTTCTTCTTCTTCGTAATTGGTACCCTGACAGATGTGCTAGGGGATCTTAATAAAGCCAGATGAATTTACTGCAGATTCTATCGAAGTTGTGTTTGTGGTATTTTCTTCCTTCTATTCGTTTTTTTGATTGAATGGCAAATTAAAAGATGTGCTGCGATATATCGCTTTAAGTCACACTGTCAATTCAACATACATTCATTGAATTTCCTCGCATTCATTTTTTACTACAATGAGACATTGCTATACATACATGCAAATTTTCTCAAGGTTGTGTTGGTGATATCCTGTTTTTGCATTTAAAAATTTGTTAACATTCTCTGCCGTGCTACAGTAATTTATCACTATGGTTTGTAAGTCACTGTCAGTTCAGTGTTATTAAATTTTTATTTTCTCTGTATGTTTGTTTTGAAAGTCCTGCAAGATGAAGTAAGTTCATTGTGTTAAAATGAATTAACCAAGCACCGTTGTAGCATAGTTTTATAATTATTATAAAAGTTCTATCGAGTTTTCTATTGGGTTTTTAACTTTTCCAACAATAAAATCAGTGATATTTATTGACCATATGAAGAGCATGGCCCTACATGACTTAAAACTTAATTTTTATTTAACCGCAGTAGGCTTAGAAAACAGGTGCATTTGGTGGACAGATCTTTATTTAAGGTTACTTAATTGTCATCAGGTTTTTGCTTTATTACCACATAACCCATTAGGTTGCACTGTTAACGTATATTAAATCCACCAACCCATAATAACAAAACGCCTTTTCCAGGCCCAGCATGTCCCAGGGGACGATGATGCAAAACCGCTCATACGAAAAGGACTTCACAGTGGCAACCCCTGAAGAATTTGTGCGGCGCTTTAATGGAACCAAAGTTATTAATAAGGTAAGTTGCCGTCTCTAAACATAAGCCCAACACTAACTTGCTCACGTCGCAGGTACTAATTGCCAACAACGGCATTGCTGCTGTGAAGTGCATGCGGTCGGTGCGTCGCTGGTCCTACGAAATGTTCAAGTTTGAACGAGCTGTCCGTTTCGTAGTCATGGTGACGCCCGAAGACTTGAAGGCCAACGCGGAATACATAAAAATGGCCGACCACTACGTGCCTGTTCCCGGTGGTACTAATAACAACAACTATGCCAACGTAGAACTGATCATCGATATTGCTGTGCGGTGTCAAGTGCAGGCTGTGTGGGCAGGTTGGGGCCATGCCTCTGAAAACCCAAAACTGCCCGAGATGCTTCATAAAAAGAACATTGCATTCATCGGACCGCCTGAGAAGGCCATGTGGGCTCTTGGAGATAAGATCGCCTCGTCTATTGTAGCCCAAACAGCGGAGATTCCCACGTTGCCGTGGTCAGGTTCAGGTAGGTTTAAAATTGTCTTGTCGTGGCACTCCAACTGATCGAATAATCTTTTTGTAGAACTGAAAGCCGAATACTCGGGGAAGAAGATCAAAATTTCATCGGAATTATTTGGCAAAGGCTGTATTCACTCGCCGGAGCAAGGATTGACTGCAGCTCAAAAAATTGGATTTCCTGTGATGATTAAGGCGTCTGAAGGAGGCGGTGGCAAAGGCATTCGCAAAGTCGACAACGCAGACGATTTTCCCGGAGCTTTTCGACAGGTCCGTCATATTAGAGTTTTAAGTTATTCCATCTATCGATTCCTCGATGATGTTACAGGTTCAAGCTGAAGTTCCTGGCTCGCCCATATTTGTAATGAAGTTGGCGAAATGTGCAAGGCATCTGGAAGTGCAGCTTCTGGCTGACCAGTACGGCAACGCCATCTCCCTCTTTGGCCGTGACTGTTCCATTCAGAGGAGGCATCAGAAGATCATAGAAGAGGCTCCTGCAGTTATCGCACAGCCATCAGTGTTTGAAGAAATGGAAAAGGTTTGTGCAAAAGTTGTAATAGATTTGCTCTATGGAACATATTTGCTTCTCCATATAGCTGTGTTAGGTCTCCATCCCTTGTAATACGGCTTCTTTAGCTAGCCCTATACTCTACTGTACTATTACTTTATATTGCTGGTTTAAACAGTCGTAGAAGCATAAAACTCTATGTTAATCTCAGTATAGCTCAGGGTAAGTTAATATTGCCTTGGCGGACCCACTCGTCGCCTAAAATGCTGAAATTGTGCATACAAATTCTGCCAGCAATAAAAACCCAACAGTTTACATAAAGAGATATATAATCTGTAAGAGAAACTCAAACATTTATATAAAACACTAAGAATAAACGATGCCAATGCATACAAGTGAAGCTGTCAATGATGTGTTATTACTGTAAATATCTATATACCTATTAAATATAAGTGAGCCTTATATTTAATTAGAGACTACAGCTCAAACACTGCATGAAACTGTATAAGTCTCAAACATAAATTCCTTGAAGCCGGATCTGGTTCCCTCCGACACGTGCGTGTAGTTATTTGCTGATGTAATAGCCTTTAGGCGCGTACTATGCTGATTCAGTGGTGACGCTTTTTGTTCGGGTTCTGCGAATTCAGCATATACGCATACGTACTATGCGTTGTAACAACAGTCAATTACTTATTACGGCTTTGGATTTTCCGCATCTTCCCGGGCCATTCACTTGTAACGTGTAATTACAGTAAACAGCCTTGCAGTTGTTTGATTGCACATGTACCTGGAGTGCAGCTCCGTGATACTAACGAAGTCGCCTGGCTTCCTTGAAGCTGGAACGACAGCTTCTGACTATGAACTGCACCTGACTTCGGATATGCTCCCCCAAGTTGTCACTTATGATTCACGTGGCGTCCCTCGCTGCTTGAACGACATCCACTCTGTTCGCTGACTTGCAAGCGACTGACTTTGCGGTCATTTACACCTGTTGGCTTTGTTCTATTTTTAA
>CALNHX010012211.1:0-26640 GCA_940337035.1 Agriotes lineatus
CAACCAATAACTATTAACAATAAACAACAAATAAATGAACAAAAGACAGACAGAAAAAATAGCAAAACGAGCATTGAAACAATGTAATAGGTATTCAAAGTTTTGAAACTTTGAAACAGAAGAAGATTGGTTCTTGAAGCCTTTCAAAGTATAACGGCAATACTGCTGAATAATGTTTTAGATTCTATAGTTAGAAGATGTTATTTATGCTTAGAGAATTATGGCAACCTTTTTAAATACCGTCTGTAAATTTAATACCTATTAAATTGTTTCGATGTTCGTTTTGTTATTCTTTTTGTCTATCTTTTGTTCATTTATTTATTGTTTATTGTTACTAGTTATTGGTTGGTTATTAAATTAATGTATCAGAATTATGACATTATGATGTGCATTTCAATATCTTAACGGCATCTAAAAACGCCTAAGGGACTGTATAAACTAAAGTTTTACAAAATTATGAGAAATGCAGGGCCGTACCTTAAAATTTTTTTGATGGTGATCAAAAAAAGCTCGAAACGTAACTAAACCATAATGTGTGGTACATTGTTGAATTCAGAATAAAAAGAGCTTCATAAATTTGGCATAAAAAAACCAGGACCGTATTTAAAAAAATGAAGTTGATGATGGTTTCTCGAAGACGAAACGTCAGTAAAAAAATTTGATAACATAATCAATAAGTCCACTCAAAGTTGCTATAAAGAAGTTTACTTAGTTTCTCTCTAAGTTTAATAATAACGCCAGAAAAAAATAAAATAGAAAATCCAAAAATTTGTTTTTTTTTTTGAGATAATTCAAAAACGAAAAATCATATCAAGGATTTCTAGGCAGTATTTTGTTACTCCTTTAATAGCGCAACTTTCTTCCAATTTAACCAAATTTGTATCTCTTACAATTACCGAGATCCCCATACTGGCCCTCCTTATCTTGGACACACTGTATATTTGTCTGAAATTTTCTCGGTTTCATGTCAAGTAGACATATAATCTGCACGTAAAGTTTCTTCTTCCTTCAAAAAATAGTTTTTGAGTTATATCGCCAACAGGCAGACAGACAGACAGACGGGCGGACAGACGAAATTGAGAAATCGATTTTTTTAAATTCTATAACAGTTAAAGTTGTTTAGTTAAAATTTGCATTAAAAATAACTAAAAACGCAGTTTTTGGTCTGTGAAGATGTGACAACATTGTATCTGTCAAATATTCACTTAAAAGTGTATCAATAACGTAACCTTATTTATAAGATGAGGTTACATGTCACAAATTACAGCTAAATGACAGGTAAATTGGGATATTTTCCATGACCAACAGATTTACAAAAAAAAAGAGTGAACTGATTCTAGCTATTTAAATAATTTATATATTTTTGCACTTTCTGGGCTAAAGTTGGCACTTTAGTCACTTATTTCAGGGACTAAAGTAGCTCATTTAATCTATAGGGGCTTATAAGCCGTTCACGACCTTTTTGGGACAGAGTTGGCTATGATTTTTTCTTTTCATGTTGGACTAACTGATGCGATGATGTAGCGCATGCAACTTTTTTTTCTGTCAGTGTCTGTTCGACATTTTCTTGCCACCACATTGCCAGATTTATTATTTTAGTATTCGTAAGAAGATACATGATTTATCAAATGTGTAAAAATATTTTTTTTGTATTCGCTCCCCAAACTGGTTACTTTGGAAACTGTCTAGGATCCTCAAAATGGCCATTTAGAGGCCTTGTACTTAAAGTCGTCATGGCAACATTTTAGCGGACTCAAACATTAGTTGCCATGACGACTTTATTTACAAGGCCTCTAAATGGCCATTTTGAGGATCCTAGATAGTTTCCAGAGTAACCAGTTTAGGGAGCGAAAAATACATTTTCGCGCGGCCTCCTAATATAATGCCGCGTTAATGGCAATTGAAACTTCATATTATAATGTTTGGAGAGCTAATACTTACAAAAAAACGTTGTATGCAACACGTCCTCAAATGGCTTTAGAGGACTCATCTTCATATTACGGATTCGGCTGCGCTTCGCTCCGCCTCGTCCGGAAACATTACGACTCGTCCCCTAAAGCCTTGCTTTGAGGACTAGTTACATAAAGTACTATTAATTCCCGTCAAAGGAAAAGTCAAAATGCCCAAAATAATTTTGTTACAACAAAAAATTTCCATTAAACGATGCTACTTCCAATTTAAAAAGAACAGGCCAAATTTAAAAGAACGCGAGTCGATATGGAGACTAGAGATTATCCGGCAACAATGTACCTATTCAGAAAATATAACCTTAAACTGAAAGCAACCTAACCTAACACAAAAAGGGTCAATTTCCATGAGGGAGTTTAGTTGCAACAGAGGTTCTGCCAACAAAATTACTAGATGGTCATAGCCTTACCTGACCCAAAAAGATCGTGAACGGCTTATAAGTAATTACTTTAGTCCTTAGGCACTAAAGTAAAAATGTTACCGTAACTATGGTAAAGGTATGTACACACGAGGTTAGTAGGTTAGGTTTTGTTTGTCATTTGACACACATTGACGAAAAACTTAACCTGCAAATCTCGAATTTGACATAGACTGACACTTCTGTACTGCCAACTAATTCAGGCTATGCAGGGCCTGCTGTAAAATTGTAATTGCCAGTTTCCAAATTGACAGATTCCAGATTTTTAAAATGTTTGATGATAGTGTTCCCAAAAGTGCAAAAAATAGCGTTTATCACTCGCAGGATTTAATGATGCACTTTAGTCCCTCATGATATAATATACTATTATCATTTGCACATATCTGGAAAACGTACTCAAATGGTTTATAAAAAGAATTCCAGGCTTTTTTAAAAGTCGTAAATTTCTCCTACAGTAGCACAGTTTAATTTTAAAATATGCAAAGCAAGCGATACCATGGATAAAATAAAAGCAGTCAAATGTTTCACAAATGTCTACAATATTGTACCTACTGTCATTCGATTGGATATTTTAAGAAAATTTCTATCTAGTATTACTGTTGAAAATGAGCAAGCGTCATGGGCTTACTTATCGAAAACGAAAAGATTTAACGGAAAAAAATCCCAAAGACTTTTCAAAAGAATGTGAATGCTTTTATAACCAGGAGGATCATTTGGTAGATAGGAAGCTGATAAAAGACGATTTAACGTTGATGGAATATATTTTTTTATTAGGACTTAAAGAAAGTGAAGGGTATGTGTCCTTTTGGAACGACAGTATATCTGTTGGACTTCGAGGATGCATTCTTGTAGAACTGGCGTTTCGTGAACGTATTGAATTGGAGTCGTGCGATGGGCGACGACAGCAGCTTAAATGTCGAAGAGTTATTCTGAAAAATTGTGCGCCAACCGGAGAAGTTCTGCTGGACGAGGCTTTGGACCATATAAAAAACAGTGATACCTTAGAAACTGTACCGAAATGGATTGAATATCTTAATGGAGAAACATGGCATCCACTTAAATTGCGTTATCATTTAAAAGACGTTCGGAAGCGAACTGCAAAAAATCTTGTAGAAAAGGGTGTTCTCACAACATATAAGAAAAATTTCATACTGTTTGATCTCACCACGCATCCTCTTAAAGAAAATGGTGTGCAATACGAGTTAGTAAAAGCTATGCAGGATATCGTTCTAACTGAGTGTATAAAAGATCCACGACGAATAAACGGACGTAAACTGGCACTGATATATTTAGCTCATGCTAGCGAAGTGTTGGAAAAAACATTTCAACAACTTTCTAGTGAAAGTTACGCACTTGCAATGAAACGGGTAGAAGACATTATCAAAATTAATTTTGAAAAAAGATCAGTTAATTCGAATATCCCTGAACTTGCTTGGGCCGTCTTTGCAGTATTTCATTGTTTATAATTAAATTCTAGCATTATTTTTGTTTAGTTTTAATATTATACGAATAGAGTGTTAGGAAAGTAAGAATTATTTTTATTTACCATGAAGATAATTAAACCTACATACAAGGAAGAGTTTATATTATATAATATATTTATATTAAATTGGTATGAAGATATCTGCCATTTTATTTACTATTTCAATATTGCTAATGTTGATAAATATAAATCAGAAAGCTGACATTAGTTTCCTGTTGCAACATTAATCTAATAATCTATGTATGTATTCATAAGGCACATATAATCCATGTGTATGGACTAATTATTATGGAAGATAAAGACGCACAATGGCAATAGCGTTCCCCATTGCACTGTAATTCCGTTTTAATAAAAATAAATTTGCACGTGCTAAGCTAAATACGCGACACCTTCCTGAAAACTGCGTAGTTATGGCAGCATCTTATAAACAGCTTCCAAGATTCTGGAAAGAGTGGTGAGTGATCAAATTAGAAATTATCTTGAAAATAGCAATGTATTACCTGACACACAGTCCGGTTTTCGACCGAGTCACAGCTGATCCACGTCGTTGCTGACATCACTGATGATATTCTAAATAACACTGATCAGCATGAATTAACTTTGCTTGTGTGCCTGGACTACAGTAAAGCGTTTAACACGCTTAATCATATCAAGGAGTGCAGCCGTTAAAACATATCTTTTTTCGGACACTCAATGGAAATGGACTACATTTCCTTATTACAAATAGTAAAGAAAAGTATCTCTTTTCTTTATAGCAACAAAAAATAAGCAATTATTAATTATTTATTGGAATAAATATTAAACGTACAACTATTAACGTTAGAGAAACTTATACTTGTACATGTTGTAACTGTAAATCATGAAATGATAGTGACGATTTTGATAAAACCTTCTGATTAACTCCTCCATTTGATATAGAAAATGATGAATCTCTACATGCAGGAGCCAACTGTAATTCAGTAGGTTCTAGAACAAAATCTGATGGATTCTGGCATCCACTGTCTGACGATGATGGCTGATTAAAGATCATTTTCAAAGTCGGTATTTTATTGTTAACGCTTTCTTCTATATATCCTCCTGGAGTCGTATTTGGTCGCCATCCTCCATGACTTTTGAGCCTCCTGATGTCCGCTCTACCCTCAGCAAGAAAATTAGTTGACGTTCGACGTAGACAGTGTCCAGTGTAACCTCCTGGGTCTGGTAGTTTTAAATAATGGGCAATTTTCTTCGGCATCTTGTAGAAACTGTGGATACCTACACACTGTACATTTATTGTTCATATAAAATGTGAAGAATCTTGAGTGACTGATGTTTCGGACGCACGCTTACATATCTCCTGTACAACTCAATCCCATGAATTCCTCTTAGTCCAGTTACATTAGGATCCGCCTGCCGAAAAAATCCAAGTGAGTTGAAATTTTGCATACACCTTTATTTTGACATTACAAATAATGTCTCAAAAGTCCCCATCGATATCGTGCTTGCGTTTTGAGTTATTCAAGGTCAAAGGTCAGAAAATAAGTTTTTCGCAAATATCTCGCTATGGGTCGTATGACTTTTTTAGTTATTACAAAAAATGAAGGCTAGGAAATTCTCTGCAAAAAAGATTATATAGATTTTTTAACTACAACTAAGCATTCAGTAAATAACACACTGTTAAGTTGTGCAGACGGGTTCTACTTCCTTTTATGATAAAGGAAGTATTGGTTTCACCCCAAAAATTCGAAATTGAGTTTTCAACAGATCTTCACGTTTTAGATGAGAACTTTTGAGACATTATTTGTAATGTCAAAATAAAGGTGTATGCAAAATTTCAGCTGACTTAGATTTTTTCGACATATGCTGCGGTATTCCGTCTAATGTAACTGGACTATCTCATTTCCGTCATAACGGTGAATATGCGCTTCTTCCTTGTCTTAGTATCATAGAGGGTGACAACCAAAATATAGCCGGCATCCTTAATATCCTCCACATTTAACTTTCTTAGCTCTTCACTACGACGTGCACCATACAGACCGAAAATTAACGCCAATTTAATTAGCAGAAAGGAATCGTCAGGCACTTCTATAAAAAATTTTGACACATCATCCTGCAATAGAATTTTTATTTTTTTGCTTCATATTCTTAACTTTGGCGCGTTAAATATAACTGTAACTTCCCATAATTCGATATATCGAGGTTTTTTTTTCACCCTCAACGTACTTTTCAACATGGAGTGTGTTGACCACAGCTTGAAAGATTTCAGCCTGTTATCAAATATAAAGATAAAATTTGAAAATTTATAAATGGGAAACTACTAACCTTTTCATGATAAAAAGCAAGCATAACTTCTTCGTCGATATCCCTTACATTCTTTGAAGTTCTCCAGGAATTGAAAATATTGTAGGTCTTCTCATATTTATCTCGTGATTTCGAGGGTAATAAACTAGCAACAGCTTCACACGCTAGTGTCGATATTTCAGGATGATTTTCATTATTTATTTCCATTTTCACAAACTTTCGCGCGACCACACTTGACAAAAATTTTGTCTAGTTGCTGCAGTGATGGAAACAGCAATTTGATTCTAGCGCTTGTCATGTATTTTTACTTCCTTTTACCGTAAAAGAAGTATTAGATTCAACCTAAAAATTCGAAATTGATTTTTCAACAGATCTTCATATTTTAGAGCCCCTTGAACCCAAAAAACATGTGTTTGCTAATTGGTCGGTGTGTCTGTCTGTCTGTGTGCCTGTGTGTCTGTGAACAAAATATTTCAAAAACGAAAAGAGGTATGACGTTGAAAATTCATATACAAGTGTTGTGTACTATCTACTCGTAGATGCGACACCAAGCTTTTGAAGAAAATCGCATAACCGGAAGTAGGTGTTTCCTCTTGTAATTTTTCAGTTTTTTCGATTTTTTTAAAAACGGTTCTAACGACTTTTTTAAAACTTTGCATTTTTATTACATTTTTAATGTGTAGAAATGGTTGATTTTCCAGTTGAATACCTCTAAGATGGGTTTCTTTTGTTTTTTTCTATTTTTTTTATTAACTCCTATTTCAAATAGAACACCCGGTATATTATTAAATTTTTGAATTCAGCTTAAAATTTTAGAGAAAATTTGTCTTTTCAACTAACGCTCTATTTTGTACGGTTTTTGTAAAATTTGTAATTTTTGAAAATTTTAACAAATACTTTAAAAATTAAAAATCAATGTTTTTGGTTAATTATAACATCACTGTAGAAGGAAGTTGTTTGCGTGTATCACAACAGATTTTTTAAATAATTTCTTATAAAATGTAATCCATTTGCATTGAGTGTGCGAACACATTTTATGCATTATTCTTAAAGAAAAGTAAGTTCTTCTTTACTCATCGCGATTCGTAAAGAAAACCAATAAGTTTCTTTACTTATAATACAAATAATTATTTTTTGAAATCGGCAGTGAAGTACCTTGCAATCGTCATTAAAATGGGCAGTGAAGTAATCTATTATTTTATGAATTTTTGTAGGCGGCGGGGTGATAGGTAAACGTCAACCGACGTTAACATAACCTACAAAAGTTGACAAAAATGTTGTCATTTCAGGATTTCTCGATTTAAAAAAACATACTGTAGTGCTCGGCACTGAAGTTCCTTTTTATCCCTCATGTGGCCCTACGGGTCTCGGCAACTAAAGACAAAAAGCTAAACTTCAGTGCCTTGGTATGCAAACTACTATTGCTCAGGTAAAGTACCTTGCCTGTTTTGAGCACTGTAAAATATCATTAAGAAAAGTTGTTTAGAATCTAGAATTATGACCCGTTGCAAAATGGAACATGGAGATAGTTTAATGAAACCTTGTTTACTAAAACGATTTGCAAAAGTGCTTCATCTCGTACACACGGTTTCATAAAAATAGGCCGATATTTCTGAAATTTTGCAGCAGGCTATAATTTTATATTCTGAAAAACCTTTTCTAATAACATTTTTCTGTAATATGAAGGGATAAGGTATTTTATTCTGATTCTTTCAAATAAACACACGAATTCTGTCTCTGCGTCTTGCTCCAGAAAATTACGACGCCGGCACCTCAGAGTCGGGGACTCCTAGGGCACTAGGGAATATTTCTGCAGAATATCATTACATTATTTTTTCTGGGATTTCCCTTAAAATTTGTCTAATATGCCTGGGTTATTAGTGATCAAATAGGAGAACTCGTTAAATGCTTATTGCGATATCAATAATGTTATTCTATTCATGTTGTCGGTTTAATTCTGGCAAAACAGAAACTGATATTGTAAAACCTTGAATGAATCTGTATTCTATTTCGAGCATAGTGAAACTTCTCAGAAATGCAATAAAAATAGGTCAAAAATAAAAAAATAATAATTAAAAAGGTTCTACGTTGTTTAGTATCTTCCCACTATCATTAAAGGTTATTATATTTTTGCAAAAATATTATTTTGGCCTACGGCTTATTTGATCCCTGAACTACCTACAATAATTTAGAAGTAAACAGATCAGTATCAAGCTGCATATAATTTGAATAGCAACTATGCTATATTATCTCGTCCTGTTATTTATAAAGGATTGATAAGAGCAAACGTTTTTGTAGTATTTTAAAAGAATAAGTGCGATGAATTGGATAATAAGAAAATCTATTAAAAGCTTGTTAGGGTACTTTGGAAAAGTGTTTCTCAATCTCAACAGATTTGCTTTGAAATTTTTCCTAATACCTCCTTAGAATTTTAAACAAAAAACACCCCATATACTGGTTAAAAACTTTATACTTATTTTTTTTATTTGATGGATTCAGTTTCGTTTCTTTTTCTTATTATGTTTGTTACACTTTGTTACATTTTCAACGGTATATAAATCAGGAGATGTGAAATTGATGTTAGAAGTGTACTGAGATAGAGGTTGCGATATAGAAAACCTAAATATGAAATAGAAAATAAGGTGTATATGATATAAATGATTTTTTAGCAAAATATATAACTGCTCGTAACTTTTCTTTATTTAAACAAATTATATAAAATATTTATCTAATGTAAAAATATTCCAGGTATAAAATTATAATAAACATTCCTTCAAAAAGCAAAAAAATTAATATATATATTTTGTTAAATAGATAGCCATGAAAGGAACAGCAATGTTTTTAGGCAAAAATTGATTCGTATCTAATGTATACATAATGATATTCAGAAGGGGGCGACGAATTAACGGCAAAGGTCACGGCAGAAAGCTGTTGTTTTGGTAACTGGCTGTTTAATTCTTTGACCTTCACATTAAGGGGTTTCGCTTGGGCAACCCCAGGACTCTACTTCGCCACTTCCTTTTCCATTAAACTTTTATTCGCGTGTATTTTTAACATGTATTTATATTCCGCTCCGGCATTCTCGGAGATGCGAAACAAAATTCATTCCTGTTTGCTGTCAGCAGGAGCGAGAGATTGCCCGGAGCGGAGTGGCACTTTTCAATTTTCCGTTGGTACTTTCAACCCTGGAATTTTTTCAGTTACCTCCCCGGCGCTGTTTGGATTATGTCTAGCTGGAGCAATCTTCGTGCTGTGTGTGGCAGCAGTGACGTGTTATTGCTATCGGCTGCGAAGGCAGCACAATGCCAAAAGACATGGACCAGATCAACCTTTGGCCTTCCACACCCACAGGAGACCTACTGCGGTCAAGAGTCCTGCGGGCGGCACGACCACGCAATATTTGAAGAAGAGCCCCAGCCCTACAAATCCTTCTCGAACTCCGCCAAGTGTAAGTAAATATATTATACATATACCCATAACACAGTACAGTTTTAGGCAATTTGAAATGAAATGTATGCTACGTAATAATAAATAATTAATTGACAAAAGATAAAATAAAGAGAGAACATAATAAATTAAGTCAGAGAATAAAAATGGCAGCTGTTTCTCTTAATATAGGATCAACTATTCGATAGAGAGATACACAGTGTTTAGAAAATAAAGAACTTGCACATTTTGTCTGGTTTCGAAAGACTTCAATATCCGTTTAAAAAGCATACACTTTACAACTAGAGTATGTAGAAACGCCATCAAGTATAAGTTCAAAGTCTCTGTTAAGTTCTAGATCAACATCTTCTAGATGTAGTGTTAACTGCTTCTTTCTGGGCCATCTTTACTTTGATGTCACAACCGAATATGTATGAAGTTAAATTAAAATAATCTCTGGAACTTCTTTGTAGTGCTTCAATAATGATGCCATTTGTTTGGGCATTTCGAATGCTAATTGGAGAGCTTAGTCGCATTCTGCTGGATCTCCAATAAAATAAGATTAAGTTCTCTTTGTTCATTTTTAATTTATTTAGTAAATGTTGATAACGGAAGTAGATTTGTCTTCCGAAATGTTCATGTTTTAATATTTTTCATTTTGTAGTGTGGCGAAATACCCATAAAAATAACATAAAAATTAAAATAGTCGTTATTCTTTAAAGCTTTATACGAGTAATGCAATCTTTTCTGTCGAATGTTATAGTAATTATCAGATTTCAATGAACATAAATTGCCTAAAATTTTGAGATATGGGTGACGAATCTTATAAATGAAAAAATCTACATAGCATTATTCCAAGACAATCAATTATAATAACAAACCCTAATAAAAACCTACTACTGAGAAACTCAAAACAGCGTAAATGTTGAGTATACAGTTTACAAACTGCTATAACTGATTTATTAGATGGAGTTCAGTTTTGGGTCTATTGTTCTGTTTTTATTGTCACGCGAAAGATATTGATGTATGTTAACAGAAAGTGCGCGGTGCCATCGGCCATCCATTGAGCATTTTTAGATATACAACATGGCGTCGGAGATGGCGTCACAATTTTTGAAATTCTGATGTTATTGTTATAGTGTTGTTTGGCATCAAATTATGCAGTGTGTCCGCGGATTGAGTTCACATAAGGTGTAAATGACAAAAATTTTAACATTGAAAATGTTTAACGAATTGGAGATGTGACGCTAGTACGTTGCTCTTTTAGCGATTTGTGTGACGCTTGGAAAATACACAGTTTTTAAGATTTTGTGCAAGCTGTACATATTGCAGGTGAATGTTGTTGCTGTCATTTTGAAGCTCTCGTCAAGGGCGAACTTTCTGGAGAGCCCGTGAAACTGTAAAATTCGAGGGGGCGAAAATACGGGGGTTAAAACAACTTTTTTTCACGAAAGCGTTCGGTGCTGTTACATCGCATATTTTTTTAAAGATCTAAATGTGATTTGGGGCTAATTAAAAAGAGGATGAACCAATGCTCATCGTACTGGCTGGTTTTTGGAGTCTGCGGTGCACGGGTGCCAAGTTACAGGGGTATGAAGCTGAGTGCGCTTGTAGGAAATTGGATGTTCGCATATATAGGGAGAAAGAAATAAATGTCGAATTTTGTTTTTGGCAGTATGTGGATGAATCTGTGGGGTTTTAAGACTTTTGCGGCTCAGGTGGATTTGGGGGTTGCAAACATTCCCTGTTTGGAGACGTTCTACTGTTCGATTGTATTTTTTAGGAGAATGCGGGATGTGGGGCTTTTGCAACCCAGATGGATTTGGGGGTTGCAAAATGGGTAAAACTTTATAATTATCAAAAAAAAACTTAAAATCAAAATTTGTGTGAAATTCGCTTTTTGGAGACGTTCTACTGGTCCATTGTATTTTTTAGAAGAATGCGGGATGTGGGGCTTTTGCAACCCAGATGGATTTGGGGGTTGCAAAATGGGGAAAACTTTATGATTATAAAAAAATCTTAAAATCAAAATTTATGTGAAATTCGCTGTTTGGAGACATTCTACTGGTCCATTGTATTTTTTAAGGAAAAAGAGAATTCGGGGTTGTGAGGGGTGGGTGGGGGAGAAAATGTTTTGCCTTATTGTGTCAATTGTTAAATAAGGAAAATGTTATTTTTTTTTTATTCTGACAATTTGTGAAATTGTAAATTTGCAAGTAAGTACATATTAAATGGAGTGATGCTAACGGAATGTCGAATTGTATTTTTCGCCCTCGAGTCAGAAATTGCACCTCAGCAAAATAGCATTATCTCCGAGTTGCATTTTTTTCAGGTTGCAGGAAGATTTAAAACGAAAAACCCGTTTTTTTAAACGTCATTTATTGACATTTTAGTTACAATTATTTAAAAATTAGTAACCTATGGTAAATTTCAAAGTTGGTGGCACTGTAAGTCATTATGACAAGACCTCACAATTATGTCAAATTCGAGGTTAGCTGGTTAGGTTTTGCGTCAGTTTGTGTCAAAACTGACTCAAAACCTAACCTGATAACCGCGAATTTGACATAATTGTTGTGTCAGTTATAATGAAAACTCCCTAGAGAAATTTTTGTCTTATTTAGTCTCTAGGGAGTAAAGTAGGTTTTTTTCTATGATAACTGTCAAAGTGTTACAATGTTGGTAGATATGTGATTAAAGCGCTAGTAAATTTTTATACCTCGTGTTGGTAGAAGTTTTTCAAAATTATGGTTATGTGTCAATTTTGAATGTCAAAGTTTCTTAATTTGAACTCTTGACAAATTTCTTTTTCAACATGAAATCATCATCATCATCATCAATAAAATCGGATAAAAAAAGAAAACCAAGAAATATTTTAAATGCAAAAATGAAGCAAGCGATATTAAATTATGACATATCTGTCAAAATGACAATAATTGTTTAGTGGAAAAAAAGAACTAAAAATCTATGTACCAACATTATTAAAACTAGGGACCCTGCAGGAATGCAACTTATCCCCTAGAAAGTTGACCTTGAAAATTATTATAGAAAAAAAATATACTTTAAATGTTTTACTTCTGTCACAATTTTGATGCTATAGAAACGCACTTCTACTCCCGGTCGTAGAAAAAAGTAAATACTCTAAATTTCAAATATCAATATAAACCACTCGCATATTTTAGTACAAACTAAATATTTTTCTTAGAAAAATGTTGCACAACAAAATTGTTAAAATATACTTTCTTCTTTCGTATGATTATTTTAGAAGCGATATTAAATAATGGTGAGGTACTAACACCCCATGAAGGAGCTTGGCCTGCAAGTCGGAAGGTCAGAGCTTCCGTATCCTCGCTCTTACACCCGGCTGTCGTGTGTCAAATTCATGACAAGGGGTGATGTGGTGAGCATCACACACTAGACAACGGCATTATTACCCTTTGTTCTTTCGAACGCAGGTCCCCAATTATTTAAAGCGACTGGGTAGGCCGCCCGCCAGGCATCGATCTGGGATTTGAACTCCAGACTTCCGCGCCGCAGTCCAATGCTCTAACCACCAAGCCACGCTGGCTCACACTAGAAGCGATATTTGTTAATTGAAAATTAACTGAAGTATACACTATGCCGTTTTTAATAAATAGTGGATATCCAACAACCCATCTGCCCCACATTTAAATAATTAGCTAAAAAAATGAAAAATAATTCTAAAATGGCAGGGATAGTCTCTAGTTAAGGGCGATATAAATGTTTTTTCCCTGAGGTTGACATGTGTTACAAACCGAGGGCCTCCGGCCCGAAGTCTGTAAGTCAACCGAAGGTAAAGAACATGAATATCTCCCGTGGTGCATGCAATATTTTATCTACTAGCATATTCGAAAAAATAGTATAAAATTTCAAAATGTCATAATGACATTTAAAATTAGAATATGTAAGTAACATCAAGGATTGCCTCATTGTATGGTTGCTAAGACGTTAATTGTAGTTGCATTGTTACCATAAGTTTGAGGGAGAAATTATTTGACAAGTCCCTTGGGAGTTATAAGTAGCTTTTCATATTTTGTTTCTATGACGAAAATGTACAATATCATGTTGCTAGTAGATAAAAGTATTTTCGCACAATCGTTCTGAAATACTTACTTACTGTCATTGTTGACACATCTTGTAAGTTGAATATAAGAATACTGTGGCTAGTCTCCATAGAAACACAGTTCTCTTCGAGTTTATAACAGCTCTAATGCGGTAAGTAATAGTAATAGTTTTCACCAACAGATGTCTAGTTTATTTGTAAAAATGAAAATTACAATTTGTACAATTATTAAAAGTAATATTTCTTCCCGCGCCGTCATCTAATGTTTTTAAAGTAATAGAAGTTTCTGTATTACTTATTGAGTTAGATATGTTACTATTCGAATAAATTGCAGTAGTCTTGTCTTCGAACACTGGAATCGACTGAACGTTACTGGTATCGCCGCTTTTGGTATGTAAAATCTTGTCAGCAAAGTCCATTTTAGTTGTTAGAGAATCGGCTACGTAGCTCTCAGCGACATTAGACGACCTATAAATGGATCTTCTGTTAGGTATTAAAAAAATATATTAAGATTATCAATAAAACCTCCAACCGGTATGACGTTTAAGTGCCATAACGTCAACCCCAGTATTTGCTAACAAAGTTGCCGACGTCCTTCTGAAAGCGTGTCCAGTATAGTATTGCGGATCTTGTAGTTTTAAATATGCTGCGATTTTTTGAGGGATTTGCCCCATTGTATTTATACCCACGAGTTGATTTACACATTTTCCTTGACGAACTAAGTAGAAAAATCGACGAGAGTTTGCTTCCTTAGGCCTTAACTGTATATATTTTCGTACAATCGTCAAAAAAGGAACTTTTTCATTAAGTTTATCAATAATCGTGAAAGTTCGACTAATATGTGTTTTTGGTATCAGGTACATTAACAATAATAACTGAACCTTGATCCGAAATGTCATCAACTGTCATCTTCACAAGTTCGTCACGCCTAAGGGCTCCTGCGATTCCCATTATCATTACTGCTTTCATCATAATGTAAGTTTCATTGGGGGCTTCCATCAGAAATTTGTTCATCTCCTCTCTAGTAAATACCTTGGATTTTTTAGGATGATGTCCAATATTTTTCTTTTTTAAAAATGCCAACAGCTTCTTAAATTGTGATATATCAATACCGTTATTTAAGTTAATGGTAGTTTTAAGCATTGAGTATTCTGCCCATAAACTTCCTGGAGACTTCAATCTTGAGCTTCTTTCAACAAAATAAGCTAGCAAAGTCTTTTCAGATATCTCCACTTTCTTCTCGCCCAACCATTTCTTGAACATATCATAAACGTTTTCATACCTTTTTTTTGATACTTTAGGAACCAAAGATTCGCAACCCCTTTAATAAGCTTCCTCAATGTCTGTATTTATTTGAAAATCTTCTTCATTAGCCATTGTGAAAAATTAATATTGAAACTTCAAATTGTTTATTCGGTTTCTAACAACAAAACGTTTCTAACGAAATACATTCAAAACACTCTGGATAATATACTTATGTACATGTCATAAAAATCAAGATAATTAAATCGGAAACAACTCAAATTTTTGTTATTTTATTTGGTGTTATATGCGATTGTGCGAAAAACGTTATACCCTACACGGTTGTTAAGTGCCTAACGGAATCTCGAAAATTGAAAAATCTCGACTTCGTCTCGATTTTTCAAACTTTTCTCGATTCTGTTATAATGCACGTACCAACCTAATAGTGTAATATACTATTTTGTTTCATAACGAGGTCTCGATATGTCTATATGAAGTAAAATAATCCCTATTTAAAATCAAGCAAACCAATATTATATTTACGTTAACTACCCTACAATAACATCTAATTGATGGCACTAGATGTGCTCAGCTATCCACTGCCAAATAGTCATTCTGCCATGTCATCAAATTGATCGAATTTTTATGGGTGTAATAAAATTATATATAGAGTTATGCTCTGCGGCGTTATAGGTGGTAATTTCAACGACTAACAGCATCATTATTCAAATAATCCACTCTCAGCTGCTGAAGCTTGTAGCTAAGCACTAGGTAATAGTAATATTTGCCCAACAGTACCTATAATACATCTAGATAATGATATATTAATTTGATTTTTTTTACAAATATGCTTGTGCAAATTACTATCTAAATACTTAAACGTCATGGTGTACATTGCGATTATTTTAGACATTATTCAAATGCGTAATTTGTTAATTTTTTTGTTAATCTCTCCTTCTGTTTTTATGTTGATTTATATCTAGTTTTTGTTTGTATTATTTCTGCCGGTCTGTAATTGGATGGCTACATTTGTGTAGACCATCTGTTGACTCGGCCAAATTGTAAATAAATAAATAAATAGATAATGGTCAAGCACGATTAATAAATAATACCTACTCAAAACATAATATTCTATAGAGTTTCCATTATTTGCTAATTACAACTACGGGTATTAAGTGAAAAATAGATGAATATCGATGTCGGAAAGGGAATTTTATGGCGAGAATAATAAATAGATATTATAGAAACCGCCAAAGATGAGCCCTGCGTCATCACACGCTGAATTTAGTAACGACAAACATGCTTGTACATTTGTTCACAAACTCCATTCGCACAACAGTGATAGCATTACAATAAGCGTGTGTTATGATTAAAGTGCTTATTTGATTAAAGTAGTTTAAGTCACATACGCGCGTCGTCACTAAAACGTCAACTGTCAAATAATACTTGTGAAGCCTTGTTCGTTTTTTCGGCGTTTTATGACGTTTGCAGGTTATTATTTACAATATGATACAAATTATGTCTATGAAAGGTAAAACGTTACGTTCGCAATCTCAGCAGCTCTTATTAAATTTATTGAATTACTTCGAACGAGAGAAAGAAAATGGGGGTCATCTAATTCCATTGTCATGTGTACAAGAGGTAAATAAAACATAATTTACCTAATTATATTTCACATCCATCGTTTATTTGTAGAGGGCAGCGGAAGCTCTAGGCATTAGTGTTTCTACTGTGAAAAGAGTTAAGAGTCGTTCTAGTATGAATCCAGTTTTATGTAGCCCTGGCAAGAAAAGACCACGTAAAAGGTTAAAATCTACTGATTTACCGGATTCCTCGAAAATGGTTATAAGGGACACCATATACACGATGTATTCGGAAAAAAAGCACGTTACCATCAATTCCCTGAATACTGAGTGAAAGAAAGTCATATTTTACTCAGTAACACCAGCTTAAATCGAGTTCTACATTATATCCGTTTTAAATTCAAGAAAGATGATAACCGTAGAGCACTAACTGAAAAAGAAAATATTGCTATTATGCGGCTCCAGTTTTTAAAACGTTCACCGCATCCACTGCAAGTAGTCTTTATGGACGAAACGTGGATTTATTCTAAAGGAAATCTTGGAAAGTTCTGGCAAGATTCAAATATTCGCAGTGTTAAAAACCCGAAGGTCATGAAGGAAAACGTTTTATTGTGGTTAATGCTGGGTCTAAATTACGGTTTGTCGAAAACGCATCCCTATTATTTGCAACAAAATCTTTAAAAGAAGACTATCATGGGGAGATGAATTCAGAAACCTTTAAAAATGGCTCATTAACCATTTAATTAATAATTTGAATAAACCTTTATTGATAATATTGGACAATGCTCCTTACCATTCTGTTTTAATAGAAAGAAATCTCTGAACTTCCTGGAAGAAAGCTGATATCATAGAATGGTTGAATACAAATTCCATTAATCACGATCCAACTTCATTTAAAACTGAATTACTCGTACTAGCCAAATCTCACAGAAAAGAAAAGCGCTATGAAGTAGATGAATTACTGAGAAGTTATGGTCATGATGTTTTACGTCTACCACCATATCATTGTGAATTCAATGCCATTGAATTAATATGGGCACATGCAAAACAATATTACAATAATCACATCGGCAGGGATGGTTATGGTGATGATCGAGTTCTTGCAATGTGTCAGGAAGCATTAGAACAATGTACCTAAGATGTGTGGAGTAATTGTGTACGTCACACTGAAGAAAAAATTAGGACTTGGTATGAGAGTGAAAGGATTTTAGATGTAACTGTTGATGAACTAATCATTCATGTTGGCAACGACTCAAGTGACTCTAGTTTAAGTAGTGATAGTGATTAAGAATTGTAATTATTAATATGTTTACATTATTTCATTTTAATCATCTAAATTCCTATGTTTAATTGAATTATTTTTTGTAGAATTGCGTTGCGAAAGAAATACAGTTGTATATTTATTGGTTAGATTATTATATCATTTGAAATTGTGTATTGGTAAATGATTTAAGTTGCATATAACCTTAGTCATCATAAAAGCTAATAAATGCAAATAACTAAAACAGTATAATAAAAAATAGGTTTTTACATTTCTTAGTCAAAACGAAAATAATCACACTGACAGCTGTTTGTTTCCCGGATAAAGCGCCACCTATTGGCTCCTGATTGCTTGAGAATACAACTGACGCTAATTTGACTAGCAAGTAAAATCTTAAATCATACGGATAGCATTGATGACGCAGGGCTCATCTTTCGTGGTTTCTATAATAGATAGGTTTACTTGTTTAACCATGTGTATGTACAAAACATTTATGGCACGTCAGTAATAGAAGCGTATTAAAATTAGAGAAACACGTTAAAATAAAACATATAGCTATAGAATATTATGTAACAAATTTTATAAACCTCACTTTAGTCACGACTTTTTTTAGATACAAGCGGAACGTAGCCCAGCTTGTGTTTAATAAACGAGTGTCTATAAGAGTTTATTTAATGCTAACTATAGTTTTTCTACGAGTATACATTTAGATAATATAACATCATATTCTTTCATTAAGATTTTGAATATGTATTATGTTAGGTTAAATTATGCTTAACAAACGTCAAAGTTGACTGTTAAAACTAATTTGATTTTAGTTTTGACTGTGGCTAATAAAGCAAATACTGTTTGAACCTAACTTCGCCCCGTGGCTAAAACGCCGTTGCCAACTTCAGCTCGTGACTAAGAGGCTCTCTAGTCCCAGGTTATGAAGGCGTGATAAAAATGTCACTTAACGACGTGTTTGTGTTTGTTAGTATGTTATATGCCATTTTAGTTACAAGAATAGAAAATACATTTAAAGCATCACATAAATGTTATCACAATACAGTTAACACAGCAAGACTATTTCTAAAACAATAACTTTGAATACCAAATTCATTAAATAGCAATACGAGACATATTCATAAATTCGTCAACTGAGTAGAAACGTTGTTGGAGGACGAACGTTCTTCTTCTTTTTCTAAAGTTCTGAATATTTAAACGTTGAACATCATTGGAAGTTTATTATAAAATTTCAGGTTTATAGAATTCTCTAATGACTTACTTAATCTATATCCAGGCACAATAAGATGATTTGCTCGGCGTGTATGCGTTATGCATATCAGAATTTAAAAGATAATGCTGTTTATGATTGTGTATATAAGCTAAGGAGTAAAATGTGTAAATATAAGGCAGCGTCATAATCCCGTGTTTAAAAAAATATAGGTTTACAAGTATCGCGGAAGTTCGCATTTGTAATTAATCTAAGCGCCTTCTTTTGCAATTTAAAAATCCTAAGAGAATCAACAGCGCGCTCCCATAATAATATCCTATATGTAATATAAGACTAAAACTGCAAACATAGCAGTTTTCAGTGTATTAAAATCTAATACACTGCGCAAACGTCTTAAAACAAATAAGAGATAGACAACTTTTTCGCCAAACAAGAAATATGCTCCAACAAACTCATTTGGCTATCTAATGTAAATCCCAATAAATTAATTGAACTTTTCTGCGGAACAAACAATTACTTCTTAGGGAGAATATCATTCATTGTGTTTTATTGACATTTAAATCAAGACAATTTGAAGTCAACCAGATGTTGCTTTCTTTATTTGATCACAGCAAAGTTGTATCGTCTGCAAAAAATATACTATTATGAGACAACAGGTAGTAATAGAAATCATTTATATTAATGAGAAAGAGGAGTGGGCCCAAAACTAAGCCTTGGGGTATACCATAGTGAACTTTTTTTATGGCAGAAACTGTTCCTTTTACGTCGACACATTGCTGTCTGTCCTTTATACAGGATGCGAAAAGCTGTAGTGGTAACCCATCAATGCCGTAGTGTTACAATTGGGTTACCAATAGAAGAACCACTAGTTATAAAACATGGCTGTCTATAAGTGAATAAATTCAGTAAATAGCTGCATTGAGAATGTTACGATATTGAGAATTTCAAAAACTCATTTTCGTAGAAAAACTGAAATATAAAAAATATTTCATAAAAGAATACGGATTTTTCTGTTAGGCAATACTTAAAATGGGTTAACTATATGTCTAAATGAACAAGTGTATGCATATCATTTACAGACATTTTAGAGCTTAACAATACTGCTTGTAAGCGATTTTGAAGATATTTACAAACTTAAATGTAATACTACTTTGAATGATCAACTTATATTAACGTACTCTTAGAATAATATGTTGAAAGTATTACATTTATACATATATATTATTACAATATTATTGCGATGTTAATCAATCAGGGCTCTCTTAACAGACGTGAATCACCTTTTGTCCTGTATATGTTATTCCAAATTTCACAGGAAGATTGTAGAACAGTTAATTTAGAATTTGCGCACGACCACGCATTAGCCCACACTGCTGCCAGAATATTGGATTGGTTACGAGATTTGGAACACCACCTCCCTAGAGCCTTGACATAGAGCCTTGACATAGCTCCCTGCGATTTTTTACAACTGTTGCAATCGCATAATTAAATATAATATATCAAATAAAATAAAATAGATCTTGTTTCTGTTGTTTTCATGGTGAATAGTCACATTAATTTGATTTGTCTAAAATGACATAAATTATGTCTAATTTTAGGTTATATTTCAGTAGACAATACATATATCATTATAGTGGTCTGGTTTTTACTGTATTAAATCACGAAAAGTTTACTTTCCTGATTTAAAAAACTTCAGGAAAAAATTATTTTCTGGGTGCGTTACAAAATGGTTTCTAAGATTGAACAAATGTATTAATGTACAAATTAAATGCTTTTTAGGCAACCGTTCTGAAAATCATACATTGCTGTATAACTTTAGGCTGGAAAGTACTTCTTTGCAGGACGATTTTGGAAATGTCTGCTTTCCAAAATAGTGGAAAACTTGCGTTTTTATTGGTTTGTAATATTTGTGTACTGTGGTTGCTACAGAAATTAACGGCATTGATTGGTTTACAATATTTATTGCCGGTGGATATTAAGGAAATGCTACGGAAATCAACTACAAATATTTCTAAATTTCTACAGAGGTACAATGCTTGTTTGTTATTGTGTTGTTTCAATATTTAGGTAAAATTAAGAAGAATCACAGACGCCTAAACAATTTTGCAGGTAACTTGTCCGGAAATGTACTTTACAGGACTTGTAGGTTTCCAGGCTTCGCCTTCGGCATCGGTCTAAAATTTACCTATTCGTCCTGTAAAGATGCACTTCCTGGACTTATGTAAACTAAGGGGTGTCCAAATTTGAGGTTGAATTTTAATTCGTTAATAAAACGCATCAATAATTTTAAAATATCAGATATTTTAATGAGAACTTGAAGCATATACTTAACGGTTAAACATGGAAGATATTATAAGATAAATGCCCTCCTCGGCTAGTCTGACATGAAACCATTCTTTTTTTCCAAATCTTTAACGACATTTAAACATAAACGAAGGTCTATCTCACCATTTACGCGTGTAATTTCGGCCGTTAGGTCTGTAGACTATTGGCATAGACTTTGATTTTTACGTAACCCCAGAGGAAAAATCCAAAGACGTCAAATCGCAAGATCTTGACGGCCAATTGATGTCACCATATCGAGAGATAAGAATACCTCTGAGCTTTGATTGCAGTAAAGTTATTGTTTCGCGCGCTGTGTGACATGTGGCATCATCTTGTTAAAACCACATGTCACGCAAGTCTATAGCCCGAACTTTTCTTACAGTTTCTGCATTTTTACAATAAATATGCGTTGCTGAACCGTAAACCGCTCCATAACTTAAATCACTTAAATGGCAATGCGTCAAAATAACTATAAAAAATTAGCGTTCTATGTTTGACAGAAAGCAAATGCCTCGAAATTCAAAATCCAACCTCACATTTGGACACCCGTTACTATAAAGTACAGCAAATAGTGTATTACTTTACAGGGGATGTAAGTAATATTTTACTACCGAGTACCGTTTGGTGTCTCAGTGAGCGAAGCGAACAAATTAAGGAAGGTGCAAGATAGTCTAAAGCTTCCTACATCCTGTTTTAAAGTACACAATTTTTTTCACTACCAATCTTTTCTTATGTAAAATAAATGGCGATAGCATTTTCTAATTATAGTAGTCTCTTTCGGGACCTTGGGGCGTTGTTATAATGTTGTGGTGTTTTGTTTGGCAATTGTAAAGGCGCTATGAAAATTTCTTGGAAAAAATACTTAAATACGATTGCGACTTGTTTTGTGAGCTTTGTGACTGATTAAAAATGGACTATAGCACGAGCGATAATGGTTTTCGTCATGTTAAACAAATGGCAGACATAGCATCTAGTCATTTATAAGAAATGCGGAATGTAATATCCTATACTTCTTTAGTGTTTCCTACATCCCTCAAATATGACACTGTAAGGATCACTTGCAAAGAAGGTAGTAAAAAACTAATTTTTTAAACTGCAACTGTTTCTTAATAACTGCCTCGTACATGTAGATATAGTAATTTAATGATATGTTAGTATACAGATACTTCTAGAAATACTTTTAGTCTGTATTTTCAGAAGCGTATTGGAAATTGCACTTTTGAAATTAACCACAAATAAAAGCATAACTGATCTTTCCTTTCAAAAACGCATATTATGAAAACACTGAAAGTGTACATTAATGTTTCATAAATGCCGTGGTTCTACTAATGGGCTATTCATTACATTATGTTAGCTTGATTGTAGTTCATATTTAAGTAATTTTGATTAAATATAACTTTTTTTCTTGTAAGCTTGTTTGATATTAAAGCCGGCTTTTAATTGTTACGCATATGTGTACTATAGTTATGGATTACTGGTAGAGAATGCTACCCAAATCTCTGAGTACCATGGCACTAAGCATTGCTTACTTTAATTTGCATAATAAAACTAGAAGCGCATAGGAAGTTAACAAGTTATATACAAATACTAAAAACTAAGAAACTATTGCTAATATACATGCTTCCAATGGGTATAAAAGAGCGAGAAGAACTCATGCTCTCCCCGAAACTTAAAATAGGAAACAATATGTCGAATATAATACGTAATCAGTACCACGCTAATTACTTTTCCCAGATGGTCGATTTTTTTAGTAAAACCGTTTTATATTTCGTTTCGTTTATATTAAAAAACAAATTAGTTGATACTATGGTTGTATATTTTTTTATTGAAAAAAAATGTTAAGAGCCCTACATAAATATAACTTGTCGTTTTAGTCCATTTCACCTTAAAAAATTCAAAAATCCTTTTGCGGCACATTAATAGTATAGTGAATAGTACCTTGGCGGTAAAGTGGTTTTTTTCCAGGACGAAAGAAGATATGGACAGGCAAGGCGCAGCCGATTCTGGCCACTTCTTAAGGCACAGAAAACCACTTTACAGCCATGGTTTACATATTATTTTTTATCCTACACTATCAGAAAGCTAAATATGTTCAAGATAAACGTAGTTTTATTTAATAAGTAATCTCTCTCTCTCTAGTCGTATGCTTCATGGCTGAAGTGTCGTGATCTCATGGTTGCTATTACGCTGTGGTTTGGGCAATGTTCCTCCATTTGTCCCTGTCTGAGGCGTGCCTGATGTTTTCTTGAAACGGTGTGCCGGTGAATTGCTTGACTTGGTCT
Organism: Agriotes lineatus; assembly: GCA_940337035.1. NCBI lineage: Eukaryota > Metazoa > Arthropoda > Insecta > Coleoptera > Elateridae > Agriotes > Agriotes lineatus. The sequence goes on from CALNHX010012211.1 coordinate 23,566, forward strand.
ATCCATCGTCTTGGAGAGCGTCCTCGAGGTCGTTTCCCTTCTAGCTTCCCCTGAACAACCAGTTTTTCTAAGTTGTCGTCCTTCCTTCTGGTGACGTGTCCAAAGTATTTCAAGATTCGTCGCTTTACTACACTTGACAGCCTTTCCTGAATTCCCAGTTCTTCCAGGATGGAAACATTGGTTCTATGTGCTGTCCAAGGGATCCTCAGGAGTCTTCTCTACACCCACATCTCGAAGGCATCCAACTTTTTAATGTCTGCGGCCCTCAAGGTCCAAGCTTCCGCTCCGTATATGGCAATGGGAAACACAAGTGTTCTGACTAGCTTGCATTTTGTTGCCTTCGTAATGTGGTGGTCTTTCCAAATTTTTATTAGTTTAGTCATAGATGATTTGGCAAGCGCTGTTTTTCTTTTTATATCTGTTGATGAGTTGCCTTCATTATTTATATGGGAACCTAGATAGACTATTTCACTTACATTGTCTACATCACGAATGTTAGGTGCGGCTGCTACTTTGTTGGTACGATCTATTACCATGAGTTTTGTTTTTTGACGGTTGAGTTTTAGGCCGAATCGTAAACTCTCCTGCTCAACCCTTTCAATCAACTCTGACATCTCTTGTTCCTCTTTCGCGATAAGGGTAGTGTCATCCGCGTAGCGGAGGTTATTTATTGTCTTGCCGCCGATAACTATACCACCTTCCCAGCCGTCCAGGGCCTTCCTAAGTATGTATTCACCATATATGTTAAATAACAAAGGCGACAGGATGCATCCTTGGCGTACACCGCGTTGTATGCTAAAGGTTTTAGAGATATTGCCATCGACTTTAACTATTCCTGTGCTATTTTCGTATAACTGTCTTAGTAGTATGACAAGGTGTAACGGGGTTCCCATGTCCAGTAACACTTTCCAGAGTTGAAGCCAATTCACGCAGTCGAGAAACAGAGAAACGTAGGATTCCCGAACTCTCTTGCCTTCTCAATAATCTGCCGTAAGTTCATAACCTGTTGTCTGGTGCCTTTTCCGGTTACGAACCCTGCTTGTTCTTCTGGGATCTGCCACTCTAAGAAGTTTTTGAGTCGATGTAGTAGGATTCTAAGCATAACTTTACTTGGGTGGGATATTAGTGCGATGGTTCTGTAATTGTTACATTTTTGACTTGACCCTTTTTTATGCAGAGGAATAAAAGTGGATGAACTCCAGTCGCTCGGCCACTGTCCTGTTTGCCAGATCCTATTGCAAATTTTCCATAATAGGTCAACACCGCTTGGAGTAAGCTGTTTTAGCATTTCTGCACTCACATTATCTACACCTGTACTCTTGTTGTTTTTTAAATAACGGATGGCTTGCTCTACTTCTGCTTTTAGTATATCAGGTTCTTGTTGAATTTCGCTGATGGAAGGAAGGTGTATTGATTCTTGGTCATTTGTTTCGCTTATATACAAGTCTTCGCAATATTTCCGCCATACCTCTACTACGTCTTCTATCTCATTGACGACTTTCCCCTCTTTGTCTTCTATCTTCCACGTTTTTGGTTTAAATTCCCTTGTCATTTCTTTGATGTGTTGGAAGAGATCTCGGGTTTCGTTGGTGTTAGTTCGACTTTCGATCTCTTGACATATGTGTTGTATGTGGTGATTTTTATCTCGTCTACATAGCCGTTGTATTTCTCTGCATAGTCTCCTATACTCGACTCGTCGTTCTTGTGTGTTTATGCCTGCTTGTCTGAGGGACTTCCTTTCTTCTATTACACTCCAAGTTTCGTCGGTCATCCATTGTTTGTTCTTTACTTTCCTTTTACTTTGTTGTATCACTTGTTTTTTGGTAGTTAATAGAGTTGTTTTGAGGCTTAGCCACATTTCTTCTGGGTTCGTCTGACTTGAGTTATCCGAATTGGTGATTAAGTTTTGCTCTAATTGTTGTTTGAATTGTTCCATGTTTTCAGGTTCCAAGGAAGGAATTCTTTTTTCTATTTTCTTTGTTTTTATATGAATTCTAATTTTAGCTATCAAGAGTTTATGGTCGCTTCCACACTCTTTTCCAGGGAGAGTTTTCACGTTATTGACGCTTGATTTCCATCTAGCTGGTATGAGGAGGAAGTCAATTTGATTCTTGTATTGTCCTCCTGGAGATGTCCACGTGTATCGGCGTCTTGGGTGTTGAGGGAATAGGCTATTTGTAATGGCTAAGTTGTTTTCTATACAAAACTCTACGAGTTTTTGACCGGAATCATTCCTTGTGCCCAGACCGTATCTTCCGACCAATTGCTTTATTTGTTCATCTTCTTGTGTTTTTCCAATTTTGGCGTTAAAATCGCCTTGTATACATGTCATTTCTTTGCTGGGCATTTCTCTAATAGTTCTTTCTAGTTGGCGGTAGAATTCATAGATTTCCTCCTCACTGTGGGATGCAGTTGGAGCGTACACCTGGACTATATTTAAGTTGCATGGTTTAGCGTTGATCTTTATCGTGAGTATTCTGGAGTTAATAGGGTTGTATCCCAGTACACTTGATTGTAGTTGCTTATTAATGATTATCGCCACTCCTTGTATTGAATCTGTTTGGTGGCCAGAGAAATATATAGTGTTACCATTTTTAGTATTAAAGTGTCCTTGGCCTGCCCAATGCGTTTCGGACAGACCAACTATTGTTATGTTTGATGTTTCTCGTTCAATAATATCTAATTTATCAGGGTGTAGAACGAGGCCCTGAACATTCCAAGTGACAATTGATACGTTCTTACGTAGTGACAACTTTGTTGCCAAAGTTTGTATATTTGCATCGTTATATCTTCTCATAGGTTTCCCCCCCGGAGATCCGATTGGGGGAATGTTTAAACTCCGGATTTTGTTATCTATGAGACAATCCATGAGACTCTCTTGGGAAGATACTAGAGGTAGTCATCCCCTGGCTTTCCTCTAGGGGTTGGGATGTGGGAAGGTATAACTGACTTGGGTAGGATAGAGGGTATGGGACTTAATCTCGCCAGGGCAGGGTGTCGGAGAAATTAAGGGCTTGCGTGGGCAGGGTCGCCATTCCCTGAAGAGGTCTGTTCTTCATCTGGAACATGGAGAAG